>MU375911.1:279169-541965 GCA_022495235.1 Xylaria curta | reverse complement strand
AACCCTAACCCTAACCCTAACCCTAACCCTAACCCTAACCCTAACCCTAACCCTAACCCTAACCCTAACCCTAACCCTAACCCTAACCCTAACCCTAACCCTAACCCTAACCCTAACCCTAA
The DNA here is from genome assembly GCA_022495235.1 of Xylaria curta. Lineage (NCBI taxonomy): Eukaryota > Fungi > Ascomycota > Sordariomycetes > Xylariales > Xylariaceae > Xylaria > Xylaria curta. The sequence goes on along the minus strand of MU375911.1, from coordinate 541,843 downwards.
CCCTAACCCTAACCCTAACCCTAACCCTAACCCTAACCCTAACCCTAACCCTAAACCTTATTAAAAAAAAAATTTTACTTTTTTTATTATAAAAAAAATGAATTCTACTTAGTTTTTTAAAAAAGTATTTATTTTAATTTTTTATTTTTTTATATTACTATTTATTTATTATATATTATATATTAAAAAAAAAAAAAAAAAAAAAAAAAAATAATTTATTAATAAAAAAAAATTAATATTATAATAATCTTAATTTATTATACTTAAAAATTAAAAAAATAATGTATATATAATTTTATATAAAAAATATTTATTTAAAAAGTTTATATAATTTATATTTTTTTAAATTTTATATATAATAATTATTATTTATATATATAAGTTTAATATTAATTATATTTTTTAGTTTTAAGTTTAAAAATTAAAATTATATATAAATAATTTTAATAATATTTTATATAATAATTTTATATTAATATAAAAAAGGTTTATTTTATAATAAATATTAAAGTTTAGTTATAAAAATGGTTTTTATGTAAAAAAACCTACTTTATAAAAAGCTTTACTTTTTTTGTTAAAAAAGAATTTTATTTCTTAGTTATATAAAAAAATTCTACTTATTATTTAATAAATAAATTTTACTTTCTTTTTTTTAAAAAAGAATTTTATTTTTAGTTATATAAATAAATTTTACTCTTTTTTTTTTAAAGAATTTTACTTATTACTTAATAAATAAATTTTACTTTTTTATTATATAAATAAATTTTATTTATTATTTAATAAATAAATTTTACTTTTTTATTATATAAATAAATTTTACTTTTTTATTATATAAATGAATTTTATTTCTTAGTTATATAAAAGAATTTTACTTATTATTTAATAAATAAATTCTACTTTTTTTTTTTAAAAATGAATTTTACTTCTTTGTTATATAAATAAATTTTACCCTTTTTTTTAAAAATAAATTCTACTTCTTTGTTATATAAATGAATTTTATTTCTTTTTTTTTTTGAAGAATTTTATTTATTACTTAATAAATAAATTTTACTTTTTTTTTTTTAAAAAAGAATTCTACTTTTTTTACTTTAAAAAAAAAGAATTTTATTTAGTTTTTTAAAAAAGCATTTGCTTTAACTTTTTACTTTTTTATTTTATTATTTATTTATTATATATTATATATAGCAAAAATAAAAAAAAATATAAAAATGTTATTATATGTTTACTAAAAAAAAAAAAATAAAATTTTATAAAAAAAAGTGCAAAAAAAGTAATAGAATTTTATATAAGCTTTAATTTAGCGCTTTTATTAAACAATTAAGCTTTTTAATTTTAAAAGCAACAATAATAATGTTTTTGTAGTTGTAATCGTTTAAAAATAACATTATTAGAATTACGCCGTTTTTTTTTATAATTACTAGGTTTTTATATACTGGTACACTGTTTGCTACAAAAGTTAAATAAATAAATTCTACTTTTTTTTTCGAAAATGAATTTTACTTTCTGCTGTTGGACCGGGCCCGTGCGCCCTTATACAAAAACAAATAAATTCTACCTAGAATTCCAATTGACTAGAGGTTAGGCTGTTTATTTGTTCGTCGTCCGCGTAGAGTGCTAGGATTTCCGGTCACGTAGGTATCTTTCGCGAGAAGGGGACGTGGCGGACCTCACGACGTACGAGGCCGCCTAACCGCGATTGCATCACTTGCGCTGTCTGCATAAGTAGCGCCTTGGGCACGACGAGCCGCACAAGATTCTTCCCGTCGGCCAGAACGGCCGCAACCATGGGCATGATGCAAGAAGTCTTACCTGCGGGGAGTTAGTGCTGACTCCAAGACACATCTTGAAGGATGCTTACCTTGACCTATGTTCATCTGCAAGACGCTGTTCTGCTTGGACTGCGGTGCGATAATGAGCCGTGAAACCCCGACCTGTCCCGCGCGAATAAGGAAATCGCCGTCAATTTCGAGCAGAAGCCAATCTGGATGCTCGAGGGGTTGCTAATTCTCGTGGCCCGGGTTGCGCAGCTCTTCGGCTAGTGTTCGCTCATCGTCTCGCAGCAAGGCATGGCGAATGCGATAGAGTCGCTGCAGTCGTGTGACGCCGAGTCCGTGGAGCAGTAGTGCCTCCTTCATCCCGAGACCGAACTCAAGCGACGAGCCAGAACGCAAGGTTTCGAGAAGCAAGACGGGCGTCGTACAAGGCCAAATAGCACCGAGCCGCAGCCACGTGGAGCGACCGTCGTTGGCATTAAGGGCAGCGAATATTCCCTCGCCGCAAAGCGTTATGGCGCGCCGCGTTTGTTGTATGGTACAAAGTGTAGCTTCGAGGGTCAGAATCGGGATCTCAGACGCAGCCTTCTCGACATTACACTAAAGCCAGGTCAAGCTCTGAAGAAGATCGCTGCTATAGCGGTGGCGTAATATGTTGGTCGAGCCTGCGAAGGTGTTGAAGATCCCTTCAAGCTCTGGGATTTCCTTGGGGGCCTCTCTCTCATCCAAGATTGCTGCTCCACTCCGCTCTTCTGTCCCTCTGGGCTCAATCAAGGCGTCGAAAAATGAAGTCTCCAGGACAGGGCCGGGTTTAGACACCAAATCCCGAACGATAGACGGAATGACTGGAGCCGCCTTTTGCTGGCGAATGCCGGAGCTGCATCCGTCCACTCGGGCGATGAAGAAGACGAGGAAGCGGACAGGTTGTCGAGAGAATGAAGGATTGCTTGTACTTAACTAACGTAGGCTTCTAGTTCTTGATTTCTCCATCTGCGCTCCCATTCGGGTCTTATCATGTCTAATGCTGATGCGACATCGATGACTTCGAGTTCCAAATCTTGTATCGAGATCTGATCTGCCGGGATCGACCACTGCTTTAAGATATAAGCAGCAAGCTGCTGGGCCTCTTCTTCACATAGTTTCTCATGTTCTTGAACATTACGCCCGGCCCTGTATCTCTGTTCAACCCCACGACGGGATATCGGATGAAAATCGGGGTAGGCCTGAACTGTTAGCTTTTCTAGTAACTGTATAAATGGCCGCTTGCGCGACTTAAAATCCACAAAAGTGTCGTAAGGAGGCGGCTGCAATACTCGAAGATTGTCCACAACAAAAATGCGGCAAGTGCACAGATGACGTTCATGCTATTCGAGGGGCCGAAGGCTAGAAGCCCGAGGCGGAACAAGACAGGGGCAGCATAGTTTGTAAGACGGCAGAAATCGACGAGATCCCCCCACTGTTCATTGATCGGCTCCTCGATTTGGCTAATGAGTGGCCCTTTATTGAGTGACTAATTGCCTTCACGGTGAACGCCGATAGCCTGGCTGGATTCAAGAATGGACGTTATTGTGGCGGACATGGAAAAGCCGGAACAACGTGTCCGAATCAGGCAAGCAATCTCGTAAACATTAGCGGCTTTACAAGTTGTTTTGCGGTCTTGAGGAGCGTAGACTGCGTCCTAGGCAACACGACTAGTTGTTTCCACAGTCGGTCGTTCGTAGAGTAGACGTTGGCGGAGATGAGCGGGTTCTTGCACAATAAGATCTTGCGCAGGGACATTGGCGAATCTATTGAGATGAGTGGACTTTTGCACGACGGCTTCAATTAAAAGACTCGTTAGCATCATGCCAGATGGTCGTGGTCAGGTTCTTATCCCATGATACACTCTGCAGGCGTTTGATCTGGGTCGGGTAGTACTCTCTCCGTGGTGGCAGTGACGCCAACATCTTGCACTATCCCGTTGACCTTGTTGGTGGTTCCGTTGCTTTTCCGTCTGCGCTAGGATTTGCACCTACCGCAGCATCTCCTGTGCCCGATGAGCCTGCTAATCGCTAGAAGCGATGGATGTCAGAGTTGATGGTTAATTTGGATGGATTGATGCGGGCTAATATGTCAGGGGGTGAGCGGGGACTGCTTAACCCCTAGGAACCCGCCACACTATTTATTATATATAATCCATTGTTTTATAAACAGTCGGTCTTAATTATAATATATTTTATGTTTAAGCTTAAAAAGTACAGGTATATAAACAAGATATATATCATAGGTCTACGAGGGAACCTACGACCTTAAAAGTGGCTAATGTGTGGCTGGCGTGGCTTAGCTAAGGCAGGCAGCTTACCTACGGAGTTATCTACTATGTAGTAGCTTGAATCAATACAGCCTTAATTATCCTTGGTTGCTAGGAATGACAAACTTATTAAGCTACAAGAAAACCATTCTACTTGATATTCCTGCTATATTTTCTGTAGACGTTGCTAGTGCCACCACTTTGCAATTTCTTCTCCCTACTTATCTCTTCGCTCGATGCCTTACTAACCTCCAAGCGCCTGGACACCTTGCTTACCCTTTTCTGTCACATCATGGTCAGTTTACCCCGCTGGAAATCGCTGCTTCCCCGCGCCTTGAGGCCCTACGACACAAATCTCAGAAGTCATCATTTTAAAGCAATGCCGTATTAACCTTTTTCTGCCGCTATAGGCTGATTCTCTGACTGAAGATCAAGTCTCCGAGTTAAAAAAGGTTTTCTCCCTCTTTGTGAGTCGCTCTATTCCTTATCCAATTGTTGTAGCCTTGTAAGGCTATACCAACTTTTGCACTCTTCATGCTCACTGATATAAAACACTGCTAATACATGCCAATAATCTAGGACGAAGACGGCAATGGTAAGTATCGCCTTGTTATACAGACCACTCAAACTGTACCTTTAATCAGCTATTCCCGCACTTGCATTTATAGTGGACTGAACAAACTCTGTATTTCCAAGGCAAATTGAGCTGTGTTAACTAAGAGGCGCGCTCTCTAGGAACCATTTCGGCGGAAGAGCTAGGCGCCGTTATGCGATCGCTGGGACAGAATCCCACCGAATCCGAGCTACAGGACATAATCAGCGAGGTGGATGCCGATAAAACCGGAACCATTGATTTCCAAGGTTAATTTGTCGGTCACGGTCTAGACGAGGCAGCGCGCTGACCACTCCGCTCTGCAGAGTTTTTGACCATGATGACGTGCAAGGTGAAGAGCGCCGATTTAGAGGAGGAACTTCGGCAGGCCTTTAAGGTCTGCACACACATCTGTCGTTATCACTTAAATGCCGTCTAATATTGTACCAGGTCTTCGATCGCGACAACAGTGGCTCCATCTCCCCAGAGGAGCTGCGCTCCGTCATGGCCTCTATTGGAGAGAAGGTGACTGACGAGGAGGTTGACGAGATGATTCGTGAGGCTGACCAAGATGGCGATGGCCGTATTGACTGTACGCCACTGTCCACACCATCTATTGAGCCATTACGCATGCCATGCTAATCATAGTTGTTCACAGACAATGAATTCGTCCAAATTTTCATGCAAAAGTAACCTGGTGATTCTTTTACTGGAACAATACTTCGATTAACATATCCATACGTTGTCTCATGATATAATTTCGTTGCCTGTTGTTTTATTCATAAGCACGGTCTTGCTTCAGAGACTCGCACGAGCCAGCTATTATTTATGATTGATGCACACCGCCACACGCATATGCAGGCATATATTTGTAGAACAGCAACATATCATATGGACTTGTCAGGTGTCATAGAATACATGACCATAAAATGTGCTCCGCAGAATGCTAGGATTCACCTGATTGTCAGGGCTGTGATTGATCTCAGCGACGTTCGAGAGTTATCGACTAACGAACTAGGCATAAGATGATGGCACCTTGCTGTTGTCACCTATTCTGTACCTTATTTAAGTTTGTAATCAATAGGTTTCTAACCAGCGCGAGTAACGATGATCATGTGAGGGGGCTCTCGCGCCAATTTTCTTAATGACGACGGCTGGTCTTGGCGGCGCCCTACCGAACTTATCCGCATAGCCATGCAGTTTATCTATCATAGCTCGGGCACTTAAGACTGTCGCCCTTGATAAGGACTATCGCATGTCTGCTATATATACGATTGTTTCCCGAGGAAGTGTTCTATCTGTTCCCAAGTGCTTTTACTACTACGGAAACGTTGTCGAGGTATAGTACGGATATGATGAAACGTATTTAGTCGATGAAAAAAATGGCGCCTAGACTTTCCTATCCCTTTGAATGGTATTTCGGTATTGTGACTTTATGTAAGTACTAGACCAAGGCCATGAGCCACTCAAGTCGATAGATTTAAAGATACTTTAACCCCAGATCTCACTTTTTACACCTATGCTCAATCCAGCGTTTAAAGCGGTAGTTACACGCTGAAATGGATAGATTTAGTGGGAAAAGCCCGCTTGAACAATATAATTGATCAACACTGGGGGGATATAGAACTAGTTAACAAGGGCTCGAAAAAAATCACGGTGCCGAAATACCCGAGATACCATTCAAAGAGATACTACGAAGTACTTACGTAGAGTTCGTCGCTTGATTGGGATTTTTTTTTATTGCGGTTAGCGTTCTATAGTGTCTTGGCAGTGCTAAAGCCAACTAGGGAAATAGGGCCACAGGGGCTGTATCATGCAAGTTCACCCATACAAAAGATGGCTTGGCTTTAGGGGCTTGGGATAAGGCAACGCATGAGCCAGCAGCTGGCTCTCGCACTTCTTGGTGTAAGTAGTATACCTCGAAACGAGATACTTCTTGCGCAGTGGACCAAAATTTAGCGTGTAAAGAATACCTGACAAGGCCGTCTTTTATTTAACCCTAACTATCTATAAAGACCATATGCTATAGTAGAGGGTGAGGCATATGAATGAGGTGGTGTTCGATTCCCACTAGCACTATATGGTTATTCGCCACTGACTCATCTTAGATATAGCAGGTTATAAAAGATAAGGGCAATGTAAGACTATAAGGCTATGCTGGCTATTAGTCAAAAAAGAAGATTAATGAGGGTCTAACAGTGCTCGTCTGGGTAAGACGGCACATAAGTACCTTGGTATGGCATACCCCTTGGTCACGTGATTAGATGCGCCAGCATCAGGTCACGCCCAACCGGCAAGTTCAACGCGGCCAACACGCGCGAGGCGCCCATATACTCTGCTGCTTTCCAGTCCGTGTTAACTCATTCTACACGTGCCAGTGCTCACGTCTATTGCTTCGACTTCCATCATGCAGTTCGGGCAGGCGATAGGAACGGCCGCGCTTACCTTCGCAGTCACAAACATAGACGACGCTTTCGTGCTTGTGACTTTCTTCGCAGAGTCAGTCCGCAGTGAGATATTGACGCCTCTCAAGATAGTCGTCGGTCAATACGTTGGATTCACAGTTATCGTCACGGTCAGTCTGATCGGTTTTGCTGTGTCTCTAGTCCTCCCTCCTGAACCAATTGGCTTTCTCGGTCTCTTTCCAATTCTCCTTGGATTCTGGAAGCTACTCGCGTTCTTTGAAAGCAACGACGATGTAGCGAAACCTGTTCGAGCTGCAGGATTCAAAGCTGTCCTGAAGGTCGCCTTCATCACAATTCTCAACGGCGGTGACAATATTGGAACCTATATACCACTATTCTCCCAGGTCAGAGGAGCAGAGATAGCTGTGTACGTGGTGGTCTATTATATTCTGCTCGGAGTTTGGTGCCTCGTCGGCTTTCTTATCATAAAACAAAGGCATATATTAGCTATAATCGAGAAGTGGGTGGGATGGCTTATCCCTTTTTTATACATGGGCCTGGGCGTGTACATCGTCGTCAAATCAAACGCTTATCCCTGGTCTATCGAACACATTGACAACTCTTTGCACAGAAACTCTGGCAGAGTCCTTCTGGCTACCCTCACCGTCGCCTTGTTATTGATATCCATCGGTCTCATGGTCTGGTACAAATTTTTCATGAAGAGAAGAAGTTCCGCAGGTCGCGTGAATGGGGAGCCTGATGAGAATGGACTCAACATGGCTGTCACAGAAGTTAACCTCGACACTCCATCGATAGATAGAGAAGTGGAGCCTAATGCCTCGGGTGCAAACGACAAGACAGGTTCGAATATCGTACATTTGGATCCTTCACGGACACATGATAAAATTAATTCGAGTACGCCACATACGAATATTCTACGCCCACACAGCGTAGATGACGCGAACAACCTAGGCGCAAAAGACGGGACGAATACAAATACCTCACAAGCGAACGAGAAAATTGACACGCAAAACCCGTTTACACGGAGCGAAAACAGCATTGATGCTCAACATAGAAACTAAGATGGTAGCACAAATAACTCTCGTATATTTTGCTTGGCATCGCAGAGTTCAGCAGATAATAGATTAGTTTGATAGCCTGTCTAGAAGTCAAGACATTGTTCTACAAAAGCTCAAGTGAAATGCTCGCGGAATCTCTTAAGATGGCGGATTTCGAAGACCTTGGAGCGATGACAAATTCTGAGCACCTTATGCGTGGATATATGCTGCCGGCCGGAGCGGCGTGCCGTTTGGTGCCCTTGTGTTTGACTGGTGGTTTTAAGGGCAAGTCTTAAGCATTTGCAGCGCCTCGATGCAGGGCATCTGCTTAGTAATTATTATGTTCAAAATTTCGTTCCCCAGCCCTTAATCCTCGCTATGGGAGATATTTTTGACGTGTTAATTCTCGGAGAGGCGTGATGTGGTTAAGGGCTAGTAAATAGCACCGTGTTGTTGGTTCACCGTGCCGATACCACCTAAGTATGTGTTGGCCACTGTTGACTGAGTAGATTAACATCCTATATATATTCAGGTCTTTAACAGCCCCAATCCCACCACGACCACACCACACTTTTGCCAATCGGACTCCCGGCAAACCACAGCTAACGTAGCTTAGCACGTAGGAAGTAAGGTCTTCAACTCTCTTCCGATACCTACGTCCGCGGCCCTTTTGGAAGAACGATTCGCAGGGCGAGATTTCCACTTGATTAAAGACGACCAGCTAATAACAAACACACATATGTCTTTACGAAAGCTTATTTTTAGCCATTCTTGACACCGGCCACAAGAATAACCGCCGATCGCTGGAGTGGTCATCCCGCAGGCTCTAAACCGCACGAAATACAGATATCCGCAAACAAAGATTTGATATTGGCGTCCTTTTACGGAGTATTGGTAGATTTATTACACGTAGTACAGAAACGGTCGTTTAAATAGACTTTCGAGTATCCGCAACTACATTGTCCCTTGATCGGTCAGCTTAATTTTTAAGTAGTCTGTGCTACTACCAATTACACTCACTTATTGGGTGCACAGCTATGAAACGGCTGCACGACGACGCTTTAACGGATATGCAGTCTTGAAATTACAAAGGTTCATTGTGTCATGATGTTCTTATAAAGTACACAGAATGACTCATCTTTTTCTGGGTCAACCTGGGTAGCACTGAATTAATAGGGGTTTGCTGTCTCTTTTACCTATGTACTGCTTTAAACAGGGGCTATGAAAGTAATATACATCATCCTTTATATAGCATAGCAAGTGTAACCTGGCGTTCCAATATGCTACATTATTGCTAAATTTCCCCCTTTATATACGTTATAGGATTTTGTGTACGGTCGCAGTCTGTGCGGCCAAACACATGATCAGCTTAGTTTTTAACTTTTGCGCTTACTGCATATTGATCCAACAGTTTCTCCAATTGCCCCTTGCGACTCTGTGCTTTTGAAGAGGGGCTGAGCAAGGACAGGTGACGCCAGTGCTTGAGAATATCGACAAATCAATCTCAGAAATCTCCAAACGCCCCCAAAGGACTATTTCGGGTTACAGATCAACGTGCTTTAAGGTGGTAGTGCAGTTGGAGCAAGGCGTTTTCTGTACCATATCATAAAGTCGACGTTGTATATAACTCGGCGTTTTATTCGGCAGTGGTGATGTCTTTCTCACAATTCCTCGACTTAATCCAATTGCTCTAATGTGAGATTTCCCACCCGGGGCCAAGTCTAACACTGGAGAGTCTGACGTTTATTTGTTATCATTTCGTCTTGTGTTATTAATCTGAGGATTAAATTATCCATCTCAAAACCTCATGTCCGCATTACAATCTCAGGCCATGAGAAATCAAGGAAGGAAAGTTAATCTTTGGGTCAGCCATGGCAGGAAATGGTCGAATACGTGGTTTTGGGAAATAATGTCGATCATTCTCAGCATCATCAGTCTCGGCGGAATACTCATTTTCCTCAACGTTTATGACCAACAGCCGGTACCACAGTATATTGCTGGAGTCACTCTCAACGCTATAATATCAATCCTCACTATAACATCGGAATCCTCCCTCCTTGTTGCAGTGGCTGGAGCTATTAGCCAGCTGAAATGGCGATGGTACCAGCGTCGAAGCAGAAGTGTCCTCGACTTGCAGTTGTTCGATGATGCAAGCCGGGGACCACTCGGCTCAGCAATGTTGCTGGCTACACGTAGCTGGTCCTTAGTCTCTATTGGGGCATTGGTGTCTATTCTAGCTTTAGCATTCGGCCCGTTTGCTCAGCAACTTCTTCTGTATCCGGTCCGAAGTGCAGTTGCTCCAAATCCCCCTTCGAATATCTCGTGGGCACAAACCTACTCCATAATAGATGAAAATCAGCCAACCGAACTGACTGATACCTTGAATATTGTTGCGACTGCATTGTGGACCAAGACAAACGAGAGCGACTACTTCGCACAAACACAATGTTCAACCGGAAATTGCATATGGGACGAATTTGAGAGCCTGGCATTATGCACCCAGTGCGAGGATAGGACAACTGATGTAAAGTTGACTGATACTTCATTTTATTGGCCCAATGATACTAGGTTCCTTGGAGAAGGCCGCGCAGCAGAGGTAGTATGAGACAAGGAATTCAACGTAACTTTGCCGCCCGATGCTCAATGCAATTTCAATCAAGGTGCACTCACAGCAATATACAATGAGGATACTCCACCTACTATATCTGTATATTACCCTTCGGATCTGTTTGGACTTGGATCACCTTGGTACGAAATGTCAATGGCTTATATACAGGACGAAACTAGTTTAGCAGATTCGACAAGATGGAATATTAGTTCGACAGCTTTAACGAATTTCTGCCATGTCCACCTCGAAAAGACAGGAGGAAATGGAACAGAAAAGCTTTCTGTCGCGCAGGGAACTTTATGCAGACTAACTCCTTGTGTTAAGAAATATGTATTCTCTCTTGAGAATGGTACCACATCCCTAAATACAACTGGCAATCGATATGGAACCTGGTTCATCAATATGACGAAGGGGGCAGAGCCTAAACTCAATGGTTATTCATGGGAAGACGGCTTAAGAGATAATAGACGGAGAAGAGATTTACACAATTTTGCCCGGTCTTCAACATCCTTCACAATTAGCGCCCAGAGTATTATTCCGCTCTTGAACTCCATGTTCCAATTAGCAGGGAGCGTCAACAACGCTGAATTATACAGGGGCGGAAACATAAACGGAAGCAACGTCAACACGACAGCCGTCGAATTAGTCCCGGAAGATTACCTCAGAAACACTTCCCAAAGTTTCTATTTGTCCAGCGAGACAGATCCGAGTTTTCAACAAATCATAAGGCAAGGAGGTTTGCTTACGGTCATACCTCGAGTAGCAGCCCAGCTGAGCAGATATATTCGTGACAAAGACAATAAACCAGTACAAGGCAAAACTTATACATCAATAGCCATTGTGGAAGTACGATGGCAATGGATCATCTTTCCTATATTCACAGGCATTCTCGGGGCAGTCTTCGTCGGACTCGCCATGTATGTCTGTCGTGGCGACAAAGCCCTATGGAAAACATCGAGCCTTCCACTGCTCTACCATGGCTTTGAGCCGCACTTCATGGAGGATATCATCGAAGGCGCATCCGACGACCTAGGGCAAGTCAGCGGTATGCAACGCTCTGCCAAGAATATCTACGCTAGGCTTCGGAGGAGCTCCGTCGACGGCCAGCTAAGGCTAGCACAAACGCTAGAATACGAGAACGATGGAAACCAAGAAGACAGAGACTCAAGAAGATCAAGCGATGGTAATAACAACGCAGCTAGTATAAGAAGTAACATTGATGGACACGAGCGCGCCGTAGAGTTAGGGACTGAAAGATGAATATAGCGTTATTATTAGATTTAGCTCTAGCTGTCTCTGGTGACGGACGACGTAACGTCATGGCTTTATAAATCGTTTTGGGCTTCTTTACCTTTTCGCACCCAGCCGTCCAGTCTGCTAGCTGCGTCCAAAATGCGTTCATTCATCCTAGGCTTTTCCATTTGATATTCTATTACTATTACATGGAGGTGGGTAGATTAGTGATAGCGCATACTCACCCTCACAATATAGATTCCAGTTATAATCACTGAGCTTTTCTTTAATACTGAGCGGTAGAGTTTACAGCCTGCTCTCCCTCAGCGAGACTCAACGTGCTACTAAGCAAGGCCTGTAGATCACCCTCATTAAATTCGTTCTTCCACTGCAGCAGTCGTATCAGCATGATACCAATACGTTTCTAGCGAACTTCCCACTGCTTGTCTTCAGAAGAGCCTTTTCGATCCGCCACCCTTGGTAGGGCTATGTCCGAACCTATCGGCACGATGCCCGTCATACGTAGAGGCTGCTCATCCAGTGCATCGATGCTTGTCATACTGTTGTGATTTGCTGGCGACTTATCTGTATCTAATGTTTTGTTCTGCGTCTCGTATGGTGATGTCTTAAAGGGGCTCAATTCCTGTTTTGAGAACGCGGCCAAGAAGCAAGTAATAGCGTATAGATTCATGAACGTCTCAACTTCGCGAGTAGGCGATTGGGTTATGCGCAGTGCAAGATATGCCGCTTCGAAGATAGTTTAGCGATTGATTAAACTCGGTCTTCCCCAATAGGGTCGTGGGGAAACTGTACAGCAGTTGTCGTAAGATGACCGGCGACGGTATTCACCACTATCGTGGCTATCACGACTTGTCGTGTCTTCCAAAGGTGAATTATCGCTCTAAGACGACTTAAGTTCGTGAAGAGGATTGTAGTAGCTCGTCTCCAGTATATCGGCTAGCCCTGACTCGATTGCCATCGTGACGTCGATGCGTTCATCATCGTCATTCGTTCTAATTTCGTTCGCTGAATGGTACAATACTTCATTGTCGGCCGTCTTCACCACCGGTGGGGACTTAAGGATCGTTAAAATCATAGAAGGCCGGCCTAGAGACGGTATAGTCTCCTGTCTCTACTTCTCTTTATGTGTGTTTGATCTCTGCTACTTGTAGGAACTAATCAATCGAATGATGTTTGCAGCAAACGGCACCGTGCCGCTTACGTACGAGAACATTACTAAAATAGCCAACGTGGACGACGACGCCCTTAAGTACACCGAGGACAGTGCATCCAATTCGACTCAAAGGATCCGCCGCATCGAGAACAACATTGCGCAGGATTCAAGTCGCTTGTGCTTTCGTCTGCTACTGACCAGGTCGGGACGGAACCCGCATCACAGCTCGCGAATAGTTGTCGAATCCGCGGAATGGAATCGCGTGCGATAGGGACAGACATGACGGGTTCAAAACGAACTGACACAAGACCCAAACCTGGTACGTCTTGCTCTAACTCAGAAGCGAGTTAGAGAAGTGGTGTACGCACTAGATTGACTCGTGCCGCTGCTACTTCGTAGAGATAGCTGCCTGGTGACGGATTCGGCGTATTTTCGAAAGGACCGCCGCTATTGCAGTGCGCATAGGATCTGGCGCGGCGGACTCGGACGTGGAGCTAGGCATTTGACGAAAGACTTGAGAATGAACCTTGGTAGGCACAATAGAGCTTTAGAGCTCACTCGCAATTCGAAGTCGGGTGTACAAGGGCTGTGTGTCGGTAGGTAAGGCGCTTGCGACTGCGATATCCTCTTCTAGGTCACTAATGTGTACCGGCTTTTCAAGTCTTTGCAAGTTGATTCTAGCTTTAATTGGTCTGGTAGATCTTGGGGAGACGACGGCTCTCTGGAAGATGGGGCGTGGAACGATTGGGTGGGATGGAGTTGTCTGGCATGTCGACAGTGTTTGGTGCGTTGTGTGGAAAGTCGAAGTCGCAGTTATCGTCAAAATTGCAGCGCCTGCATTTGGCGTAAGGCACAGATTCAATCTATTTATAAATTAACGAAGAAGACATGGTGACAATGGATTGTTGATAACTTGTACAATCTGTACCGGGCGCGCTGTGGACGTGCAGCAGCTAGGCCGAAATCGGTGGCTCACTAAAGTTAAGGGCTAGCTAACTACTCAACTACAGCGCGACCGCGTGCTTTGTTCGACAAATTTTCCGTTATAGTTCTCTGTCAGTAGAGAACCTCCCGCCGTAACTGATTCTATCAAACTAATCTCTAAGCAGAAGTAGCTTTTATCATTTCTTGATTAACCTTGTTACCCAAGCCCAGTAGGGAAGGACTTTGTAGAATTGTGAACACGCTCATGTCCACGCCAGTCTGTTGACGAATCCAAGTGCGAATCTCCATAGCGACAAGAGAGTCCATACCAAGGTTTCCCACAGGTTGATCAAGAGATATTATTTCTTCGTCCTTGATCAAGAAGTCCGCCAAAGCTCCTGCGATAGCTCTGGCAATAGTTATGCTTCTATCTTTATCTGAAGAATTCGATGCAAGCAGTCCCTTCAAAGTCGCCTTTCTTGGTGACTTGGCCGTGGATGTATCAGCTGACCTGTCCAGGTTATGATATATAGCCATTCGTATGTCGTGTTTCCAGGCCACTCGGTTAGAAGGTGAAGATATTGACGTAGATGTCATAAGCCCTATAAGTATTTGGCTGGGAAATTCATATGCGCCACCTTTGAGGCATGGCCGAGTTGGTAATGGTTTGGACCTATCCCAAGCTAAGGCCAATGAATCTAAAAGATGCTGTTCTCGTAATATCTGCATCCCGGTCTTCTCGATCCTGTCCTGAATATGGAGATTCTGCGATACGAAACCCACTTCGCCCATGACACCGACATCGATAACCGATGCAGTGCAACCTTGCTGGTGCCGATATTGCACAAATGCGTCCAGGAACGTGTTCGCCGCGGCGTAATTGGCTTGGCCTAACTGCCCTACTATGCCACTATATGACGAAAAGAGGATGAAGAAGTCCATGTCGGATGGTAGCACTTGGTGGAGGTTCCAAGTGCCCTGCACCTTCGGTTCAACGGCCGTAGTCCAGTCCGCAAAGGTCATTTGACCCAATCCAACATCCTACACGTCGTGTTAGTGCTTGAGCTTATGTATTGACATATTCGTGGTCATTATAGTACCTTCAACACCATGGCCATATTTATTACTCCTGCGATTGGCTTAAGGGCAGTGTCGACGGTCTTCTGCACATCAACCACATCGGTCACAGTTCCGGCGACGAATGTTACCTCGCAGCCTTGCGAACGTAAATCCTCTTGTAAGTCTTGTGTTTCTGCACATTCTCTGGCGGATCTCGACATGAATATAAGATGACGGGCACCGCACTCTACCATCCAAGTGGCAACCGCTCGACCGAGGCCGCCGAGGCCGCCGACGAGCAAATAGCTACGATCTCGTCGGAAGACAGGTGTCGGCTTGGGAATAACGGCTTGTAGTAGTGAGGGAGATTCGGGAAAGACGATAACGATTTTACCGATATGCATTGCGCCCTGCAAGGTTCGAAAAGCTTCTTGGATCTGGGATGCTGAAAATGAGCCAGCAATAGTAGGGCCTTTAATAACGCCTGACTGGATCAATTTGATACTTCGCTCCATTAAACTGGGACCTGAAGTCAACGAAACTGGCACAATCCTTGCACGGGACAGCAAAACTTACTTCGCCGCTGTCTCTGGCCGGACCTGAGTAATCTGCCACATATCTACTCCGATGAAAGATCGGTTTTGCTCAAAAGCTTCCATCGATAACTTGGCGCGTCTCCGAAAGTCCCGTTTGCCGATCTCAACCATAGCGCCAAACTCTGCGACACAACTCCACGAAGCATGGATGAGATCTCCAGACAATGAGTTAAGAACTACATCAACGCCGCGGTTTTTAGTTGCATGCATGACAGCAGGAAGAAAAGACGAATCTCGAGAGTTAAAGATACGCGAGCGGTCTAAGCCGTAGTTGATTTCAAGAAACTGGATCTTCTCCTCGGAACCAACTGTGCAGTATATCTAAGCTATAGTGAGTCTCTTGTAAAGATGTTCATTTGTATTGAGAATGTAAAGGTTCATACTCACATCTGCGCCAATCATGCGAGCTATTTGTATGGCAGCTAGTCCGACACCACCACAAGCCGATTGTATAAGTACTGACTATTTCATCATTAGCATTCATAACTTAGTTATACTGCGACATGTAATAATACTTAGCACCACTCACCTGTCCTTTTTGTAAATTTGCTTTGTCGACCAGAGCAAGTAGTGTAGTAGTGTAGACACATGGAATTGCAGCTCCTTGCTCGAAGCTTAGTGTGTCATCGATCTTGACGCAAAGTAAATGTGGTACCAGAACATGGGTTGTGAAACAACCTCCAGCCATATACACAACGCGGTCACCAATTGTGACGTTATGGACTCCGGGTCCCACAGCTGTAACTATACCGCTTCCTTCTAGACCCATCTCGCTCGTGCTATTGTCGAGCACACCGAGAGCAATGAGGACATCCTAGTTGAAATGAAAATCCATATTAGCAACAGAGCGGCAACATGCTTCTATCACAATACTAACCCGGAAGTTGAGCCCAACAGCTTTGGTGTTGACAAGAACCTCACCCTCCGCAGGGACCGGGATCTTCCCTTCACCCCATGACATCGTACGCAGGAGACCTGGTGTATCGATTTGAATACGTCTGAGCCCTTGAGTATTAATGCCTGTCTTCTTGCGATAGTGTGTGACAGCGTCAGACATGGTCTGCCAATGAAACCGTGGGATGAGTATTTCGCCGTCTACTACTGCGTATTCGTAGTCGGGGTTCAGAGATGTTGAATTAGATTCTCTAGCCCTCGCTCGTAACAATGTTTTAGTTATTGTCTCAGCAGCAATGGCTGTCGACGTAGCTCTGTCGATCTCCACAGTGATCAAGTTTACGGAAAGCTCATTGCGTGCTGTTCGGGCCAGTCCCAGAGTCATTGCTGCTCTAGGATCTTGACAGTCGACTTGGGAAGCTGGCATAGCCCATATCATTACCTCCTTATGAGATTCGAGATAGCCCATCAGTATATCGTAACCTTGAGTATCCAAATTGCAGACTGTGGGTTTATGTAGGTCTAGAAGAGAGATGACCTCTTGATTGATAGGCAAGGTTTCGCCAAAGAGGCAAATATCGACAATAACGCCCTTCGTTTCGAGACAGTGTCGCAATTCTGTGAAACAGGGCCCGTCAGGCTCATAGCATAACAAAGTAACTCTGCGAGGTTTATTTGCGATGACTCCGCGTGCAGCGATAATGCCGGCGCTGTTGTGGTATGGAGCATCTCCATCAAGCCTTAGTGCTTCAGGGGTTTGAAATCCTGCAGACACAAGCTCTTCTGTCCAACGTGCTGGTGATATGTATGGTTCTTCTGAGCGGCCGTCTTCAATCCCAAGCCACCAACCCGGAAGGAATCCCTATCATTGCGGTTAACTCATGGTTTAGACGCTTGTACATACATTCCAACCGATAACGTGATGGGGGATTTGGCTCACATATATGTAGTTAGTGAACTTTGCATCTATGGACCATGTTAGCATACCATTGAGCTAGTCTGACTGTTGAGATGGTCGATTTACCTGGGCATAGCTCCTGTAAAAAGAGGCGCCCGCCTGGAGACAGGAGGCCGTGCACGTGCCGAAGACTTTCTTGTAGGCATGGAGTAGCATGTAGGACCTGAAAGGTGAGCTGTAGTCCAAATAATGACTGTCCTTTGAACACTTTTATGGGCATTTAACTTACATTTGAACAGACAATTAGATCGTAGCTCGCAGTTTGGAACCCCTGTTCAATCGGATCTTTCGTTATATCGAGGACTGCATATTCGATTTCAAAGTCTGCAAACCTCTGACCTGCAGCGGCCATAAATCCAGACGAAATATCAGTGTACGTGTAGACGGAGTAAAGGCGTTCTCCGTAAGAAGACTTGAGCGCCTCTAGCACTTTGGTTGTTGTTCCACCGGTACCGGCGCCTATTTCGAGTACCCTGAGTCGCGGGTTCGTATTGGCAATCAGTCGGATCGCTTCAGCGAACTCGAGGGTGTCTCCTATAGTGTATACCTGCGTGAGTATATCATCCTCTCGAAGAACACTTAGTGGATGTGTCTCTCCGGAGAAAATGGCCGGGGCCGCCATAAATAGGCGATAAATGGCTGTGGACAGGATGGACCAAGACGATGTCGCCATATCTGCTACTATTTCTTTGATCCTGGCTAACCTTTTCTCGATGTCCAAAGCTTCCAGGCAAATATCTTTGGTTATGAACATATTCTGCCCCGAGAGATAGCGCTCGACATACATTTTCATCCAATCTAGGAAATTGGTATAATGCTGCTGCGTTGTATCGACAACCTTGATCTGTTCTAGGTGGTCAATCATACAGAGAATAATGAGTTCCTCTAGTAGAGGCCACTTCTCTTGAGGTTCTTGTCGTGAATGTAAGTGTTTGTTGAGGTCTGCGAAATCGCTACTTGGCATCCACTCGGAATGCGTGATCATGAGCTCCTTTTCCGTTTTCTCACTTCCTAAAACCGACGACTTGTAGCCTTTGAGATAGAAAGAGTTTTCACCAAACACATTTCCAATATAAGAACCGCGTTCCAGTGTGTCTATACTCGCAACAACTCGTAAAGCTGTAGCGCAAGGAGAGATTACCATCTCCTCGATAAATGTTGGTATGGCGAGGGTGGTCATGTTTCGAGCGAGGCCACATCCTGCAGCAATCCCCAGTACCTGAAAACACTTGTCGATGGAACAAGGGTGCAGAGCATATCTGGCGCCTCTACTTTTCGTTTTTTCTTGAGCTGGTATTACTGCTGCTGCTTTATTTGTGGTCGTGGCTGCCGAAATGGACATTATTCCTGAGAACATACCGGTTAGATGTAACCCGAGGCGATCTAAGGCGTTGAACCAGGTCCTCTCGTCAACCTTTCGAGGCAATGAGACACGCGGCAAATTTGTAGGCTGGGACGAAACAGACATGCCCATGGAGGATCTTGCCTCGCCATAACAATTCCTTGTCCACTGAAAACCGTCAAAAGAGCTGATCGTAAATGTATACCACGGTGACTCCTCGGACGTATCTATCATGATAGGTCGGAGCGTTGTTGAGAACTCGGTTGCCTTGTCGGCCTCGAGCACCCGGGCCGCCGCAATACGTACGTTCCGGACACTGAAAGTTTCTTCTCCATTCAATTGTCGGAGTGCTTCTCCAATCATGCCTATATATGCAGCACCCGGAAACACAACTCTACCGTTGATCTGGTGTCCTTTCAGCCAAGGCACCTCTTCTAACTGGAGAACATTCCTCCAACAAGGCTCAGCGCCACTTTCGATTACTATGCTTCCGAGAAGCTCATGCGGCACATGTTCGCGAAGTCTCCATTCGTGTGCAACTCGAGACTCGTCCCAATAGGTCAAATCTCGCCTCCAGGCGTATAGCGGAAGATCTCTGAGGAAGTGGCCGGGCGGGCACTGCACGGAGTAGTTGATAGGCACGTTCTCCAGGTACAGTTTTCCTGCAAGCTGAAGCAAGCTTTCCTGGCATTTATTCTCCCTTGAAAGAGTTCCTATATGGGTATCTTTTCGGTCGAGATCGTTCAGGATTTGGCGGATTGGCCCGCTCAATGCCGGATGAGGACCTATCTCGATCAGAACCATTTGTTTCTTCTCGTTTCGCAGGGCGGCACGGAGCGCTGAGTTGAAAAGAACCGGGCTTTCCATATTGCTACGCCAGTATGCAGGTCCGAGTTTGCCACTCCCGGTTAGCTGTTCTCCCGTAACAGAGGAAAAGAAAGGTATGGTAGGATCTCGGCTGAGCTTTTGCATGTACGGCCGAAGGTGGTCTTCGTACGACTGTCCGTAAGCGAACATATGGTCTAAACCGAAAGTTAGTATCTCATATCAATGCTATTGATATTGATGTGTCAATCTTACGAGAGTGGAACGCTTTCTCAACCCGGAGCAGTCGAGTAAACGTGCCTGGTTGTTCAACCTTTATCGTCTCAATGACTTTATGAACCCCATCCGAGTCTCCTGAAAGGGTAATGCTGCACTGGCTGTTCTCACAGGCGATGATGACGCCAGGCAAGAGATATGGCAATACATCTTCTCGGCTGAGTCCAACGGCAGCCATTGCGCCTTTCCCATCAGGCGCGCTGTCTAAGGAACTACGGAAAACAGCAGCAGCCATAGCACTCTCTGCGGTTATAGCACCGCTTGCATACGCAGCAGCCATTTCCCCCGACGAATGACCCAAGATCACATTTGGTGTTACTCCCCAAGATCGGAGTACATCGACTAAACCGATCTGCAGAGCAAGTGATAGAGGATGGCCCATCACTGCTTGGTGAACACGGCTAGTCGCGATATCTTTCCGCAACTCGCCTGTATAAGTTTTAGTCTAGGCAATTGCCGGTAGCTAATCGAGAAACAGAGTTTAACACTAACTTTCAATAGTCCATGGCGGTGGAACTGGAAGTGACATGAGAAACCTGTCCAACTTTCTAATTGTGTGACCGAAAGTCGCATTGGAGTCGATTAAGTCAGCACCCATTCGAGCCCACTGAGCTCCTTGACCGGTAAAGACCCACGCCACACGCGGGTGAGATTTCGGAACAGTCTTGGAAACTGAGGCCTGAAAAGTAGACGCGTCGCTTGTGATCGCATAGGCACGATGTGGTCGATGTTCGCGTCGGTTCGCCAAAGTGTAGCTTAGATCCACTATCGAAACACGTCGAGCTTTCGCATAATATCGGTAGGAACTTATCTGTTTCTCAAGCGAAGCAGCGCTGTACGCTGAGAATAGCAAAAGTCCTTGTAGCTTAGCTTCATAGTTAACATCTACTATGGGTGCTCTATCCGGCAACCCGAATTGTCTTGGGGACTCAAGAATGACCTGAACAATAGTCAGAAAATTCCTGGTAGTAATAATATCTTGCTGCGATAACTCCCCACTCAAAGTATCGGCGGGTTATAGTGACAATGTCATCAGAAAAGATTAGGATGATTGTTTAAGCATTCTTGTCTCTATTAAATATTGATGTTGAGGTACTCATAGGGAAGGAGAGGAATGCCTACATGAGAATTGACACCACCTATGCCAAAACAATTTATAGAAACCCTTTCAGCTCGTCCCTTTGGCCAGGACTCAACTTCTGTAGGCACGTGAAGCTTATGCTTCTGAAAGGGGACTGACCAAACTTTAGCTACACTCATTTTCGCGGTGTTGGAACTTACTCTTCGGGTTTGGAGTACGGAATAAGATATTTGGGGGCACCATTCTGTGCTCTAGGGCCAAGACGCATTTGATAAGGCTTGTTAACCCTGCAGCGCCCTCGGCATGTCCAACATTTGGTTTGACCTGCACGAATCGTTAAAAATAAGCACATGGGTTGTTATTCCTGGCACCTTGGATAAGGGTTAACAAAATAAAAACAATGTCTCACTGATGTTATGACGATACCCCTATCACCAAAACAGTCTCCTACAGCCTGAGCCTCAAGAGGATCGCCAATAGGAGTACCCGTGCCATGGGTTTCAAACATAGCTGTATCAGACATATCGCGAATGCCAGCTATAGCGTATGTGCGTTTAATCAACGCAGCCTGTGCAACTGGACTCGGTACAAGCATTCCTTGTGTCCGGCCGTCAGTATTCACGCTAGTGCCGCGGATAATGGCACGAATTGGGTCATTATCCCGTATAGCGTCACTAGCCCTCTTGATTAGTATCATGTTCACTGCCTCTCCTCTAGCGTAACCATCTGCCGAGGCATCAAACGTCTTCGACTGCCCTGTTGGCGAGAGCAGTCCTTGATCGTGAAGAGACAGCCACATGGTCGGAGAGAATATTAAGCTAGCTCCCCCGACTAAGGCGCCGTCGCACTGGCCGTTTCTGATAGCTTCGCATGCCAAGTCAAGGCACACCATAGACGAAGAACAGGCTGTTTTGACTGTCATGCTAAGCTCTTGTCAGTAATACTATTATGTCACGAAGGGAACCGAATTCGGCTCACCTTGGACCGCGTAGGTCAAATTCGTATGAGATGCGGTTACCCAGCACGAAATCTCCGTAGCCCGTACCGCGGTACCCACCGGAGTGTTGTGTTTCCTTAGCGTTCAAGTCCTGCCAGTCTTCACCAAAACAGCCAATGTAACAGCCGAAATTGCTGCCACGCCACGAGGACAAGCCAGCGTTCTCCATACACTCATAAGCCACCTGGAGTAGCTGACGTTGTGAAGGATCAAGTCGCTCTAGCTCTTTCTTTGGTATGGAAAAGACGGCTGGGTCGAACTCCTGAATTTCAACGTCTTCAAGGAAGTACGCCTTCTCCGTGGGAATTGTACCCGGAAGACCAGATGTGTCAACAAAACCATTCACATTAAATCGTCCAGGAGGTATATTGCAGAGTCCATCTCTCTTTTGGGAAAGGAGATTCCAGAAATCCTCTCCATTACGTACGCGTCCAGGCAGACGCATGGCCATGCCAATGATCGCAATTGGTTCAAAGAATTGGATAGGGTAGTCTAGACATTGAGACGAGCCCATCTTGACCACAACAAAAGAGGAGTAATACGACGAGAATTTCCAAAACGGCCGTGTCTCACGCAAGCATGGATTATGGCCAGAATGAATGAATTAATACAGCAGAGACACGGGTCAAGGGAGGCGTTCTGAGTGCTGAATATAAACGATTAAGAACCATGTAAACGTACCACAGCCCAGAGTATGTGATAACCCGCGATATCTTCTGATGAAACCCTAGAGTTAAGATATCGAAATTCACAGCCTCGTAGGATGCCTTTGTCTATCAAAGGATGAGAGTAACGTCTATAATCAATCTTATCACAATGAGAGTTTACGTGTCGGTGAGATCTCACATGCATGTCATTACGGTCGAAATCTGAAGCCGAAGCCTAGAGTTACATCGCAGCAGCTGTTGGGTTGAAAGAGGGAATTTTAGCGCCCAAGATCCAATAACCGCTGTCCGATTTTAGTCGGAGTCGCACAAGGAAAAGGGGTCACTTACCGAAAGATAGGAACTCCCAGCTTTTTTATGGAGCAGATCTGCAGGCCCTTTGCCGGGGGAATCCTTTGGGTTAGGTGGGGGCTTACGGAGTCTGGTTTTATGCAACGTCGGTCCAAAATACTCGTCAGAAATCGAAGGGTTGGTTGTAAGCAGGGGTATGGATATCAAGTTAATAGGTTCGGTTCAATCAATCAGCTGTCCTTTGGCTATCCGGGGTATGCTCCCCTCACTGATGTGTGTGGATCTTGACGGGACGTTGCTATTGTATCTAGATAGGCCTACTGCCAACACACACTTTCGTTTCTTCCGTCCGCTCTCATGGCTTCGTTGTGATCTAATCTATCATTAATGCGTGAACAAAGTTTGTGATAACATACTTGAAATATCCAGTTCCCGATATGCCGGCTTGGCACTCACTCAGAAATGCAGGCGGGACGACTGTTGTTGCCTTAGCTGCAATAGTTTTTCTATGGGTATGTTTACTTTCACTTTGCAGAAGACCGTGAATTAATTCATGATTCATCTTCTTAGCTTACCTGGACTATTGTATATCGCATCTTCTTCCATCCGTTAGCAAAATACCCAGGTCCTCTTTTGGCCAGGGTGACCAACCTCTACTCTGCGTACCATGCTTGGAGAGGAGATATACACTTGGATATATGGCGTTGTCACCAGACATATGGTTAGCGAATGCATACGAAGCGTTGTAAATTGGTCAGGTTGACAATGGTTTAGGTCAACGTGTGCGTTATGCACCTAATCGACTTGTGATCAATACATCAAAAGCACTTCATGGTTAGTCTGCACATCACTTTTCTGAGTTTCTTGCGCTTGGAGTTACTGAACACGGCCTCATTGTAGATATTTACGGTCATTCGGCAAAGGTGACAAAATTTAAAGGATATCATTTTCTGGCATCCCAGGCGCCAAATACCTTGACCCTATCAGACAAAGCTCAGCATGCCCCACGGAGAAGGGTTATCAGCCAGGCATTCTCCGAAAACAGCTTGCGATTGTTTGAGCCAGCCCAACTTTCACGAATAAATCGGTTCTGTCAAGTGTTACGAAGCCATCGCCAACCTGCCGCGGAGTGGACAGTGCCACTGGACATGGCACAGCAATGTATGTCTGATAATGTTTAATTGTATATTATACTAACCCTGGACTCAGTCGATCGTTTAATGTTTGATGTCATGACTTCTGTGGCTTTTAATGCAGACTATCGCACAATGGAGGAGCCGAAGTTTCGCTACGTAATGGAAGCTATCGCCGCAGCTAATATTCGCCTTGGAGTTATCATGCAGCTACCTGAATTGACAACTTTTCGTCTTGACCGGAGCATATTTCGAGAGTCCACAGCCGCAGGTGCCAGGTTTGTCAAATTCCTCCGTATACTACTTAGTAAGCGCCTTGAAAGACATTCGGAATCTAAGGACATCTTTTCATTCCTACAACAATGTAAGGACCCGGATACTGGCGAGGGCCTTAGTACTATTGAACTTAGTACTGAGACGGCGACATTTATCGTTGCTGGTAAATCTTCCATTTCTTCCAATCATCTCGCCAAGCTTGATCAGGGGAGTTAACTTGTAATCATAAATAAGGGTCAGATACGACGTCGACAACTATGGCGGCGGTTTCCTACTACCTCTCAGGCTCGCCCCGGTGCTATAAACGAGCAGCTGAAGAGGTACGGAGAACATTTCAATCGGTAGAAGAGATCCGTTTGGGCCATAAGCTAAACTCATGTGTCTTTCTACGCGCTTGCATCGACGAGGCCATGCGTTTGACTCCACCTGGTGGCTCTTCTCTCTGGCGGGAGGTTGAGCGTGGGGGCTCGATTATCGGGGATGACTTCATACCCGAGGGTTGTGAAGTTGGTGTCGGTGTCTACGCCATCCATCACAATCCAGATTACTGGAAAGATCCTTTCAGTTACAAGCCCGAGAGATGGCTCAAAGATACCGACGGACTGAACCGTAACACAGACAATAAACAAACCTACGTTCCTTTCAACATAGGGTCCCGGAGTTGCGTGGGAAAGCCTCTAGCCTGTAAGAAATTCTCAGAGTTGTTTACTTCCTAATTTCGCGACATTTCATGATCTGAGCTTTTCTCCTTTGGAACAAGACCATGTGCAGACACTCCTTAGATCTTCACAGACACTACGCTCGATGGTGACAACTGACCCCAGTGTTCTAGTGGCTCAGCAGATGCTTACTTATGCTCGCTTACTCTGGGAATTTGATTTCCGCAGGGCGGCTGATGATAAGCAAACATGCAAGATCAAAGGAGAGGACGATGACGATGTGCCGCTAACGGAATATGTGTTGAAAGACCACTTGACAGGTCAGAATCAGGGACCCGTCCTTCGTTTTAGGGCACGATTTTAGTCTATAAGGCATGGAGGGCTTTAACTTAATGTTCATTTTTAACTCATTATTCCAATACGTAACTTACGTTTCACTGTTCTTTGGAACCTAGCAATTTTATTGAGTGGTCTCGAGTGAAGCTAAAGGAAGCATCATATTAAGAGGTAGTCACAATCACACGACGCTGCCGATAATTACTTGTAGATTTCTAACCACTACTTAAGGTGATATACTTAGATAAATCATGTGCCCTGAATCTAAGATGTCGAATGCCTAATGCTATTGCTGGTATATACCCAAATAGTAGCAACAAGCGATAAGAAAGTCGCGTGCATGAAAAAGATCGAGGTGCCTGCATATGTTGCAGCATGTATACTACATAAGAACGGCGAATAATGTACCTCTGATCTACTGTAACAAGGCGCTGTGCGAAGTGAGGAGGGGTAGGACGGAATTGTAAAATCTTGGTAGTGTCTAGCCGCATATAAGCGCGGGGCAATATTCAAAAATAAGCACCGAATACTACTGTGACGGTAGCATAGGGAATCTCCAATGTTGTTGGTCGATTTTCCCGATGAAATGGGCACCTACCGTTTCCACATAGAGCTGTCACAGAGTTACGCGTTCCGATGCGATCATAAAAAGTACCATGCATCAAGATCCGATACATGGGTACACCGACGTCCCATCAGGTACATATGTAATGCAGGCTTTGTCGACGGATCACGTCAGAGCGATACGTATCGCTCGGCATGCCGAACCGCCGCCTTTATCATTGTTCTTTTGCAGGCCTAGGCCTACTGTACTACTGGGTGGTAACCACAACATACATATGCTGTACCTAGCTGAGGTGGTTGCACAACATCTAGTGTCGCAGGTGACTGATTTTCTATTCAATCAAGACTTTTCCCGATAATATATTGGTGCCATAGCCACAAATGTGTACGTAAACATGGCAGCCCCTGTAATTACATATGCGAGCATGTGGCACTCTGTTAGAAGGCGGCGATGAAAACCGTCATGAAGCTTTACATGCCTGCGTCTCTCGGCGACGAGCGAAACAATCCTGTGTGAACTCATCGATTACCCCTCTACGTTTTGAACATTAGCACCGAGCAAAGCACACGTGATTATCTATTTGGTGTTCACAATCGCACGACTGGCTGAACGCCAAGCATACAAGCATCTTTAGCTGCTGTTTTCACCTAACCAGTTCTAACTATTCACCGTAGCACTGTCTCTTATAGAAGCACTTAGGGACATGGCAAAGGAGGTGAGATCTGTATGTGATCTCATTTCGCGATGGGCACTCGAGATACCCGATCATCCTGCTATTTTGTTCGGATCGCGGACCGTCACATATCGACAACTCGACGATGCTGCATCGAGGATTGCCTGCATTGTCTTGGACCAAAAGGTTCGACCTGGTGATTTGGTTCCGGTGCTTGCAACCCGCAGTTGTGAGATGGTTGCAAGCTTTCTCGGTGTCCTCAAGGCAGGCGCATGTTATGTGCCCATCGATATTGAGGCTTGGGCCGAGGATCATATCGTGTCAACTTTGAAACGTGTATCTGCACGCATTGTGATTAACTTGAGTACATGCGCGTACCCAGAATACCATGAAATCTCACTCGGTGAGATCGAGGACGCCTTCAAATCTATTGTCGGCAGCGACCAAGAAGCCAAGAGCCAATTCACTCAAGCAAATATAAAGCCTATGGACCTTGCATACACTATCTTCACATCTGGAACAACGTCTATGCCCAAGGGTGTCATGATTCCTCATAGGGCCCTCTTGAATTATGTACAGCAAGGTGATGAGGAGGCCCCATTCAACTCATGTCCTCGGCCCGAAGACAAGTCCTTGTTAACGTTCTCGCCGGGCTTTGATGCTTGTGCAGGTGTGGTATTCTCGACGCTATGCAACGGCGCACAGCTCATAGTGGCAGGAATATCAGAGTTTGAAAGCTGTGCATCCCAGGCCACCATCATTGCAGTTACACCATCAATGCTATCAGCTATCCATGATGTCGAGGCTTGTTCGCAGCTTAGACTTATTATCATAGGAGGCGAGGCGCCTAACCAGCGGCTAGTTCAGAGATGGTCAGCGCCAGGTCGCACTCTATATAATGGGTACGGGCCTACTGAGACAACAATCAGCAGCTTGATGGGTAAAATTGTTCCTTCGAAACCTATTACCCTTGGCCGGCCAATGAATAATAGTCGCGTATTACTGCTCGATGGAGACACAGAGTCAGACTATGGAGAGATCTGTATCACCGGCCCAGGTCTTGCAATTGGGTATTATCATGATGAAGCACTAACCTCTCAGAAATTTATATACCGAGAGGGAGAGAGGGTATATAGAACAGGAGATTTCGCGCGGAGAACCGAGCATGGTCTTGAGTTCGCTGGCCGAGCCGACAGCTTTGTCAAGAACCGGGGCTTTCTGGTGAATATCGATTCTCAGGTAATCCCAATACTACTTAGTGCCGATGCGCATACCGCTACAGCTTTCATGAACCGCGATCGACTCGTCGCATTCGTTACACCTGAGGATATTGATACCCTAGCTCTACGTCAAGATTTGCTCCGTCATCATGACCCTTTTCTTGTCCCAGATCAGATCAGGGCGGTCCCGGTTCTGCCCTTGACAGCTAACGGTAAGGCCGACAACCGAGCCTTACGACAGCTCTTGGACTTAGAAGCGGCAGAAACTCGAGATATGGAGGAAGCCAACGACGGTTTACATCGACACTCTAAGATGGGGACACTAAAGATGGCAATATCGGCCGCAATATCATTGCCTCTATCGGAAATTCTGGATGAGCGCTGTTTTCTTGACCTAGGAGGTAACTCGCTTGCAGCGCTGAAGGTTTTGTCATACCTTCGTAGAAGGCACCTTAAGCTCAAGCTCAAGGACCTTTTCGATCTTCCGAATATACGGGCTGTCTGCGATACCATACAAGAACTTGAGTCTACAGCTCAAATCGAGAAAGCCCCGGAAGACATTGCACTCTCTAGAGATAATAGCGAGGAAGACCTTACTATGGGACCGATGACGGCTCTACAGACAAAGATGATTCAAGCCAGCTTGAAAATTCCTGGTGCTAACTATTTGCTGCTCCGTATCCTGATTCCCCATCCAGGAAAACTAGTCAGTACACTCAATCTTAAGAGCTTGTGGCATCGAGTACTATCTCGACATGCAATCTTTCGGACAAGATTTCTTCTCAAGGATGAATTGCAACAGATCGATCAAGATTTGCACCTGGACTGGAGCGAGGAAACGACAACATCGCAGCAGCGAGATAAAGTCATCCATGCTCGTTCTCTGGAAATTCGCAGCAGAATTTTATCCTCAGGCGAACAATTTCAACTTTTCACCCCAGTCAATATATATCATCTCATCACTGTCGAAGATGTAGGCTCTACTCTGTTAGTTTCGGCGCATCATGCCCAGGCCGATGGCTGGTCATTCAGCATCATTCTTGAGGAGGTTCAAGAAGCTCTTCTCAACAGACCACTCGTGGAAGAGCCACCCCAGTTCCTCTCAATTGCTTTGGCCCAGAAGGAACAACAAACAGATCCCGAAGGTGTTTCATTTTGGACAAGTATATTGAAGAATCACGCAGCTCTACCGCGTTTGAATTTGCCAAAACCACCGCCGCATCAGATTCCATATGAGTGGACAAGTAGTCTGACGGATGATTTAAACTTGAGTGGTCTAGAACTAGGACGCGCAGCGCGCAGCTTCAATGTTACGCCCTCGACATTGCTATACACTGCCTGGGGTTTAGTTTTATCTAACTACACGTCTTCCGATCGCGTAGCCTTCGGCGTTGTCTTTTCAGGACGTAATATTATGTCAATGTCGAGCGTGGAACAGGTGGTCGGTCCTCTTCTAAATACTGTGCCCTTTCCCATTGAGTTTGAGATTGAGCAGACAGTGCAAGGTGCTGTTTCAGCTGTAAATAATTTTCTTCTACAGATGCTCGAATTTCAATGGTCAGCTGCCGAAGCCATGAAATCAATGTCCGGCGAGAGCATCAACGGAACCCTGCAGACACTTGTGGTTACCGAATACGACCTCCCCCCTACCCAGGACTTGATGTCGTGGTCTGTCGAACGTGAAGACTTAATGGAGTTCGGGCTTACTTTGTTACTCGAGAAGAAAATCGGGACTGAACACAATAATCCTACCAGTCAACAGGATCAAGAGCTTCAAGCTCGAATCCTGTTCGATAGTTCACGCTACGCCCAGTCGGCCATTCAACGGCTTCTGAACCATTTCAAAAACGCACTGTTCTCGCTCATAAAGCCACAGCATACGCATATGAAAGAGGTGAGATCGCAACTCATGGGCAAAGAAGAGAAGTCAATTGTTCTTCAAGCTCCAAATGCGTTTGAAGAGATAGTAGACACAGAGACCCACAGTGATCCTACTACAATCAAAGAAAAGTTTGAAGCGGCGGCGATGAGATGGCCACAACTGTGCGCCATCGAGTCACCCTATGGCGAGAACTTGTCATATCAGGAGGTTAATGAATTCGCTGATAGAATTGCTGTGCAACTGATACAGCGCATGAAAACAAAAAGTTTGGACAATGTAGTTGTTGGCATCCTGTCTGATGGCTCTGCCCACTGGGTGATAGCCATCTTGGCTGTACTAAAGGCTGGGTACATCTGCTGTCCGCTTGATATTAGCCTCCCCCCAAGCCGAATCAAGACTATCATTCAGGAGAGTGAGGCATCTGTATTCTTGGCTGCAAACAGGGCCTGTCAGAGAAGCTTTGAAGGCTGCGATATCAAGGTCACTAACGATGGTATGATCATCGTTGATGAGTTTCTGAAACAACCTTCTGGTGCGCCTACTAGGCGACTGGAGACGGCCACAAGGGCGAAAGACACCATCTATCTCGTGTTTACGTCGGGGAGCA
The DNA here is from genome assembly GCA_022495235.1 of Xylaria curta. Classification (NCBI taxonomy): domain Eukaryota; kingdom Fungi; phylum Ascomycota; class Sordariomycetes; order Xylariales; family Xylariaceae; genus Xylaria; species Xylaria curta. The sequence goes on along the minus strand of MU375911.1, from coordinate 511,452 downwards.
CGGGTATTCCTAAAGGTAAGCGTGATAACACAAGCAACGCTTCGAATCAACTAACAATATACTAGGGGTGCCACTACACAATGTGACTGTCCTGAATGCTATAAGCGTCCCGGCTATCCGCCTCTCCGCTGCACCCGGGAGACGCATCTCTCAGCTCAGTGCACTGGGCTTTGATATGGTTCTGATCGAGATGTTTGGCTCACTCTGCTACGGCGCAACTCTCGTCCTGAAAGACCCTAGTAATCCTTTTGAGCACATCAAGCATGTTAACGCTATGGTTGCTACGCCATCATTTCTGTCGGCTCTCTCACCTGATGAGTATTACAACCTAGACACTGTGTTATTGGCAGGCGAGCCAGTGACCCAGAAGATTGCCGATGTGTGGTCTCAAAAAGTGCAAACCTTGCTCAACGTATACGGACCGAGTGAGTGCGGATGCGCGTCAGGAACTCGCCTTCTGCCGGAAGTTCCAGTCACTATTGGAAGACCTCTTCCTGGGCTTAAGATCTATGTGTTGGACCATCACAAATGCCTTGTACCACAAGGGATCACTGGCGAGATATATATCTCCGGGGACCAGGTCACTCGAGGGTACTGGGGCAGCGCGAATGAAACCAACACCAAGTCTCATTTCGTTCTTAACCCATTTGACACTAAGCCCAGGTACCAAATCATGTATCGCACCGGCGATATGGGATTTTGGGATGAAAACATGAATGTTTCGTACGTGGGCCGCGTTGATAACCAGGTTAAAGTGCGCGGGTTCCGCGTTGAGCTCGAAGAAGTCGAGAATGCACTTATCGCGGCAGGTGGAGGGACTGTTCAAAGTGCTGCCGCCATTGCTATCGGTGGTAGTGATAAGGCGGGCTCGGAGAACCACGGTCTCCGTATTGTGGGATTTGTGACGCCTACAAGCGTTGACATAGCAGTTCTAAACGCAAACGTTGGTGCTTCATTACCAACTTACTCGCGTCCATCGCAGATTCTGGCCATTTCAGAGCTGCCCACGACACCTAACTTGAAAATGGATAGAGAGAAGCTCAGAAATTTGGTCCTTGCCAATCATTCGCGGCAAGAGCGTGACGCAAAAGCGGAGTACGCAGACGAAGCTGATTGTTTGAACCCTATGGAGAAGATAATTGCCGAGGCCTGGCGGAAAGTGCTCGACTTAGACGACAGTGTCCGTACAATCAATAGGGATGATGATTTCATTTCTCTTGGAGGAAACTCGATCTTAGCTATTAAGTCGGCGCGTTTGGTAGCAGAATCCATTGGCCATAGCGTCCCGATAGCTCTACTTCTCCGAGAGACTACTCTGGGGCACCTCGCGCAAGCCATTGACCGCCACAATGCTTCTGATAACTCAGAGATAAACAGCCACTCCTTTGCTTCCTACTTGTCTTCGATGAAGAGACATGTCACTACTAGTACCAAGATTGATGGCGCATCTAACAGCGTATCCAAAGGTCACCCACTCTCTCACCTGGAAAGGGAATTGTTTCAAGCACACGCTGCTTCAAATATTAAGTCAGCTTTCAACACTTCCGTCAGATTTGTTATTTCCGGGCCTATTGATATCAAGAAACTCGCCGAGGCTTTCCTTGCCCTCATACAAGAGAACCCCATCCTCCGATCACGGTATATCATCTCTGAGGGTATCCCTCTTCGTCTTATTAGCTCTGATTACTCTACGCCTCAATATTTCGTCGGCAATGATATGAATTTCGAGGGTCTACAGTCGCTAGTCAATAAGCCGTTCGATCTAGCCAACGAACAGCTTATCAGGGTGATACTGTGGAGTCAGGATGGAGGTGACCAGTACACGGAGTGTATTATCATTATGCATCATATCATCACGGATAAGGCATCACTTGCGGTTCTTCTAGAGTGGACTAGTCGCAAATATAAGGACATAGTACGTGCAAACCTCGAAGGCCCCCCTACTACAAAGAACATTGGTCGCTCGGTGGAAGGTACTTATATCGACTGGGCACGGTGGCTTGAACGGCAGGGACCGCGCTGTATGGCCCCTTCAGGGCCTCAATATGAAACCCGTATTAGGTTTTGGAAGGAACATCTCCAGAGAACACAGCAACCAGTATTGTTTCCAAATTCTTTACAGACGCAGCACATGACCTCTTACACATCAACCCGAATGAAGAGCACCATCCCTCCCCTCGACGTTGGTAAAGATATAAATGTGCAGAAGCACAAATACTCTCAGCGTGTAGCAGTAGCGGCCACGATGCTCAGCCTATACTCCCACCTTGGCTATTCGGATCTGATACTAGGCGTGCCTTACCTTAACCGAGACGAACCAGGGACAGCTAGCATGCTAGGTCTCTTCGTCGACTGCTTGCCTATCCGTGTGCTGCTCAATGACACAAACAGGGTCGATGCAGATGAGCTGCTAAATGGGATTTCTGCCGAGATCAACTTGTGCATCAAAAACCAGCTTCCTTATACTGAGATACAGTCGGTGATTGCAGGCATCAACAGCAATAGCCTTGGTTCGCAGAACTTGGTAGATGTCATGATCGTGTATGATTGGCAGTCGGATTCTTTGAGGCATTCCTTTTCTTTGGGACCCGACGTCCAGATTGAGGAGGCAAGCGACACGTTGAGGTCAAGAGGATCCATGTATCCTCTGGAATTCATGTATACAGAAAAGGAGGACGGCTCTCTGGATGTCGAGATCAACTTTGATGCGCAGATCATTTCGCCTGAGCTAATAGCCGCATTGCAAGCATTCCTCCCGGGTGCTGTGCAAGGTCTTATTCGTCAGCGAACACCGGCATCTATCGTCTCCGCTGATGAGGCCAAGTAGAGTGGTATTCAATGGAAGAATAAAATACAGATTGTCTAGAAAAGGAGTCTATTTGGTATTAATTAGTTTATTGCTACCCTCATGATAAAAAAGCAGTTGCTAAACAAGCAGCAAAATTTCAGCTTGGTATTGATCTCCGCTATGTTCAGGCCCAGATTGTTTGCGTTATTTTTCATAAAACCTTGGCCAGTAAGTCATGCTGGTAAATCCTCTGCTTCCTTAGCCCTGCATCAAACCTACAGATCCATATAGTTGAAAATGACAGCCGACGGAGTCTTCTTATTAACGAATGTTGTATTTGGTGAAAAGCACTACGAGTATAATCTCCGACCTTAGACCTGAGAGTTCATAGGAAGATGTAATGTTGTGTGATTGCGCCTTGCTTTGACACCTCCATTCAGGCACAGCCTAACAAACTCTTCAATCTCTCTTAACGTCATTAAACAATACTAAGTCTGGCGATGTTACGCCCACGGGCAACGATAAGGATGCTGCAAACTCGTGGCGGCGCTGTGCACCAACTCGAGGATGGAAAGCACTACAACACAATAATTAGCACGCGCATCGTTGGAACTTTTGCGAAGTGACGGTCAGATAGAGGCAGCCTCCATCGGGCCTTCGGGCGCGGCACAGCAAATGGCAAGTAATAAATAAGACATTCGATAGGGGGAGACTACACGACACACGGCCCACACTTGCACACTCATACACACCATTGGCGCGACCTATGCGCTAGCTAACTACTACTTTCGATGTGCGTAAGCCTCGGTGGTAATTGGTAGCCGGTGTAACCTAACTAGTCCGATCGTTGGACGACATGAGTTCCGACACACATGTGTAAACGCGGCGCATTCTCAGACGAATCCTCCTCGTCTTCCTCGGGTTGGTTTAAATGGGTTGGGGTTACAGCGTTATAATACCTAGACTATAGTTAGTAGGTTATGCTGACGTCGCAGGGACCCCTTAATACTAATACGGCAAAGGTTTCCCCGCTCCAAAGACTGCCGCAGCAATAAGCACCTCCCCGGTTTCCTAATGCCATACTATGTAACACAGCATGAGTCCTAGGCAATAGATTAAGGATTCCAGTGATAAGGGTGTGTGTGTTCACGGCCTGACCATATCACACTGGTGGTCAGATTATGATCCGACTCTGCTGCCCGCCTTTTGAATCCGAGTCACTTCGGTTGCGCTCTCGCACTCCGACATTTAGTTACATCTGGCAGTTATTGGCCATCGACCAGGCCTCAGCTGGGGTATCCTGGAAGTCCCATGCAGGCCATGCAGGTCATTCCCGGTTCAGCGGCGCCCCATTTCTAGTTCGACGCTAAACCGTGACAGGCAAGCGCTCGGCTTCTGTAAATTCCATCAAAAACTTAATTCGCTTTCCTGACGATCAATGTAGGTATTACAATGTATTACATGTATTTGTTATCTACATTTCTTAGTGCCATGATGCAATCGACGCAATGCATCATGCTATTTCATATAGATGAATGGTATTGGGATTTAGGTCTATAACAGTTCGGTACAATCTATTTAAGTTCTTCAGATATCATCCTTCAGATATCATCGAACGCTACCTCGGAAACTCAAGGACCCGCCAAGCGTTATTCTATTCCCAACAGTCGCCCACCGGACGTCTAAGCACCGCCAATTAGAATTGATATTATATGAACTTGCCGCTTGATGCATGTACTACGCTTTCAACTGGGGTCTCTTCCACAGGAGTAGAGCAGCAGGAATCTGCGCTGCGGCGAAAGCAGCTAGAACGATCATCTGCTGATTGAAGCCTCCGGCATACACTAGCTTTGTCATTTGTTCCATAGTCGCTGACGAAGCTGCCGTATCTGAAATATCAAGGTGCGCTAGGCGAGTTCGGGTGTAGCCATTGTATACCGAGTTGGCGACAGCGGCTGCTATTGCACTACCCATCATTCTGAACTGGCTTGCAGCCCCCAATGCTACTGCTACGTTATATTAGCCTAACTACGGAGAACATATGCAGTCTGGTATTTCGACTTACCTTTGTCACGGACGTCAACGACGTTTGGGATGATGACAAACAGAAGAGCAAGGTTCATGCCGCAACCGAACCCAGCAATAATCTCAAAGCCATATGTCCGAGGAAGTAAATCCAGAGTAAGAGGCAAGGTCCCTAATAGCGCGAAGCCGATGACTTGAAGCACTGCTCCTGTGAGTATAATCCATATTGGTGCTATTTTTAGCCTGCCAGCAACGCTTGCCGCCACCCCTGTCCCTACAGGCGAAGCAAGCGTAAATGGAATGAGCCGAACACCTGCGTCTAGACCCGAGAGACCATTCACTAGCTGGAAGCGCTGCGGTAGCTGGTAGACAGAAATGACAAATGGGCCTCCTAGGAAAGCGAATGATCTAGAAAGAAAAGGTCAGCCGAATACTTGCTGAATGAAGGAGCACGGATTCAAGTTACAAGAGTATGCTCCCAATGAACCGTTGAGTAACGAATCTCCATGGGAGAATAGGCTCGCGCACTGAGTCTTTCGATGTAACATAATACTCCCAAGCTAAGAGCAGAGCCCAGAAAACACCAGAAAGCACCAGTAGTGAGATAACATATGCTGACTTCCAAGGAAAAAGCGAGCCAGCTTCTTCAAACCCGCTGGTCAGGGACAACACAGCAAAAAGTAGGAGGATTGCCCCTAGTATGTCGAGTTTGGCTAGCGTCGATGTTGCCCGCACTTCTCCGGACTGGCGCTGATCGGGGCTTGCTTGGCCTTGGAGGGGGAAATCTCTTGGCATACCCATGAACACCAGGCCAAAACAGATTATTGCGACGGGAACGCTGATGGTAAGAGTTAGCGAGGTGCTAAATCGGTAATTAGCTTCACTAACTTGATGATGAATATCCACCTCCACGTTGTGTTGGCACTAATTGCGCCGCCGATAACTGGCCCTAGCAGCAAGCCGAGAGATACACATATAGATAGTCGCGCCGTGGCTGTAGTGTATCGAGCTGCAGGGACCAGGTCCATAGTGATGATAGTGCCGAGAGAATAGCATCCTCCTCCACCGAGACCTTGGAAAGCGCGAAAGATGATGCTAGTCGAAGAAGTCAAATTCATTGACGCGCCAACGGAAATTCGCTCGTATTATACTTCTGGCTCACTTACAGCTGTGTGGTTGTCTGTGCAGCGCTGCACGCAACAGAGGCGATGAGAAATACTATAATGCATGAAGTATAAAGGGGTCGTCGGCCGTATATGTCGCTTAGTTTGGAAGAAATTACAATGATCGCTTGAGAGGCGTTAGAAAAACCATAAGGGAGCGTTTTGAGGATCAGAATACTTACCAACATAACCTAGTAGATAGCTCGTGAGGAGCCAACTTCTATCATCAACACCGCCAAGGTCATCCGTGATAGCAACAATAGAGGTTGCGACAACAGGAATCTCAAACGTCACCATAAACATCATTACGCCGAGACTAAGAGCCGTCAGTATTGATTCCGTAGTGATCAAGCCGGGCAAAGACGAATCGTGCCATCTTAGATCTACACGTACGAGGCGGATACAAGCCAGAGGCGCCGGCCTTGAAGGTACTCTTTCGCATTATTGCTGCTCTTTTCTTAGCTGAGTACCTTAATCCAGCGAGGTACTGTGACTCACAACTCATTGTCGGACGTTGGGGTATCGCTCTCGACTCGTTGGTCTTCAATACATAGGGCTTCTTCGTTGCCCATGGCTGGATTCGGGGTTGAACGGCTCCGAGTTTCGAAAGAAAGAGAAAAGAAGACACTCTTGGCGAAAGAGGTTCAGTGGGGAGAAGTTTAGGTGTGTTTGGGTGCTTTTTCTTTCAGCCTAGTCAACATCTCACCCTTTGTGACATATCAGTTATCTATCCGGTGTGCGGAATAGGCGGGTGCCGACTTACGCGTTCCGAAGATCAAATGGCTTGTCGGATATTCACTTACATGCAACAGAAATGCAATGTGCTGTATGCATGTGACCTAAGCCCCAGTTGCGGGTGTTGTTTAGGAATTTGGGTAGCATCACTGGCTGTTGTTGAGTAGCATCTTGTATGCTGTAATGAATGCCCGTCTTATGTTTGTAGATGTAGGTAGTATTGACCACCCCCACTTCCGATCGCTTGTAACTTCGATACATATTATTGAGAAGATTAACTAGGCACACCACGAGACCCTTGAGATTGCTATGTTGCTTGCATAACAACGTCGTATTTTCATGCAGTCACCATTGATGGAAGAATCTCGGAAATCAGGGACGGCGTAGCATTACCTGAACAAGCGACGCCTCAGCCAAGACCAATGAATTTCATCCTGTCACCCCTTGTCTAGCATCGCTCGCCCCCATCTTCCCCAAATGACTTGTACAAAACTGGACTGGCAGTCGTTCACAGTACCGTTCGGTCGGTATTGTTTTTAACCATAATTTGCATCGGGTTTATCGTCGATCTCTTCTCAGCACGCTCGGACACGACTCACAGCCATGTCTGCCGCGGAGCTACAGGCAATTTTGAATAGCCCGGCCCTTGCACCACCGGACGATGTGCTCCCCAATTTTGAAAACCCGCCCAACAATAACAGGCTTGCCTTGGGTGTCACTATCGCCGCTTTGGTCGTGACGACACTAGCCGTCCTTATGCGTATTCACTCGTGGGTCTACGTAATGAAGCATTACACGGGCAGACTTGAAGCATGTAGGTAACAAAAGGCGCCATTTCCGTTCGAGTCTCAGAGAAACTGGTTAACAAAATACAGTTCTCGTAGTTGCCGGCTATGTATGCGCATCGCCCTACCACGCAAGAGTAATCCTAATAACTGCTACACCTTAGGGCTCGTTTCTAGCCTACGTCATCCTAGCATTCCGGGTAGTCAACACGGAAATAGGTTTCTTCGTTCACCAGTGGGATATCCTAGTTAAAGATACGATTCCTTTCTCAAAGGTGAGTTTGCCTTTTTGTTTGTACTTCATCGTCCGGAGTCAAACTGACCTGAGCATCGAGTGCAGACCATATACTTCGGCGGCCTGGTCTACAACTCCGCGATCTTACCTGTTAAGGTGGCTATCTTGACTGAATGGATGCGCATATTCTCCCCTCGTGCACGGAATGGCTTTTGGTGGACATGCCAGATCTTGTTGTGGCTCAATGTTCTGTATTATACCGCCGCTACGATCGTGGAGGCTCGTCAATGCACGCCGCAGGAGAAGATTTGGGATCCTACCGTCCAGGGAGGCTATTGTCTCGATACCAAAACGGTCGAGTTGACGTCTTCATCGCTAAATATCATCTCAGACCTGGTTATTCTCCTAGCCCCACAGCACGTCATCTGGCGGCTACAGCTATCCAAAGCGAAGAAACTGGGAGTTGCTCTTATCTTTGCAGTGGGTTTGTTGTAAGTATTCTTTCAATATGATATTAAGATGTGTGTATCTAACACAAGGCTCTTAGTGGCTTTATATCGGCCATCTTCCGACTGGTTGCTACCCATGATTATCTTGTCTCTAAGGACGCTACCTATGCGGTTTCACCGGTTGCCTTCTGGGCTATAGCTGAAATGACGAGTGTCTTCCTGGTTTATGGCATGCCGGCTATTCCGTCAGCTATGCATGCCGCTAAGACCAAGATAGGCACGTACTATATTGGGTTGACCAAATTATCCTCCCGTAAACCAAGAGAGGGCTCTCACCCTAGTGCCTCGGCTCCATGGCGAGGCAAGGCAACAGGACCAACTAGCAAATACCGGAACATTGACAAAGATGGCTTCGGGTTGGACACAATCGACAAATTCGACGGGAAAAGTTCGCAGTGGGACTCTTCAGAGTTTCCTCGAGCACATATACCTTCAATGGCAGTTGAGGTTCAGCATACAATAGAGGTAGAGAGCCATGAACGTCAGCCTGTTGCTAATGGTAGTACGAGAAGAGAGAGTGGTGATGAGGTTCTCCTTCGACAACACCCTTGGGATAAAAAATGATCCAACTTCCGCGCCATACATATACCTTGGAGGACGTCTTCTTGCTCATTGTCCGAGGATTCCACGCATAGGCCTAAATAGATAGGAAAGAAACTTGGAAGGCTAGGAATAAGATGCCGTGACTTGTTTTCTTCAGACGATTTATCAAGGGACTTTGTTCTTAGTTTAGCACCTATACATTTATCTTAGTTCAGCGTTTGCGAACTTCATCGGTACGCCCCATAGTAGCTCTCAAGTTAATACGTTCTTCTTACGTTGTCTATATATGTCAAAACGACACCCTACTATCTATCGAGTTTTGTCAAAGTATAGGTGTCACGGAGTGAATAGAGGGACCTGACTGCAGCCATCACGGAACGCTACGGAATATCCTCTGGATATCAGGGGTATAGGGCACGGGCTAGGGATCTGAACGTATGTACACTAGCTAAGCAATCTCTGCCAGGTAGATAGAATTTCCCCTCCTTATGCAATAACAAGAAGTCAATAGCAGAGCCACTAGCGGTGTGAACTATGACAAGGAGGGTGGTTAGGGCTCAAGAAAGTGACCAAATTGATTTCTAAGCCACCTAAGTTAAAGGGGTTTGAGTCACTGATACACACAGAGTCTACTTGTTCTACGCCGTAGGGTAGAAGTTCATGGACTCGCACAAAACTCAGAACTTTCACTTATATCATAGATCCAGACGAAGTTGGTCATAATGTTCGAGCTTCAGATATTATAATCGTCGATTGCAGTTTTCTTTTAATGCTAGCTCTGAATGTAATTCCTGGTCGCTTGGTTGAAATACATCTCCTCAAACCCTTGAAAGATTTCCCAAGCGACCTAAAACACCGCATCACTCGCAAGTACTGAAGATTCTAATGTCTGTCATGCGAGCATGTTAGGGGCTTAAGTCTTAGGTTTGAAGCAGGCTAGTGTGCGACATAATCGAAACAAAGGGTTGATAATTCCAACCTTGCAATTAGTCCAAAGTAATGCATGCCCAGATGTGGAAATCAAGTTCCCACCAATCCCACGGTTGCGATAGTATAGCTATGTATATTTATGCCGCTTGAGTTGCAACTATATATCAGAGCAGTGCAAATGGCACACGGTTAGCCTGGCAAATGAAAAGGGGGCTTATTCACTTGCATCATCGTAAGGGGGTTTACTACCCGTATCACTCAACATGTAAAGCTTGATTAATACGTGAACGATTTTGACGCTTCCTAGCAATGAGAAACTAGCGTCCTAAACGGCGGTCGGTTGGGCCTGCTGCTCGTGACTGTTCTTGCGATTGGAAATGTGCACATGAAGTCCGAAGATAGGATGACCGATAAAAGCCCAAATCCCTAAGGCGTTCATATCAGCCAAGTTAAAGATAAGAGTATGAACGTTAGCCTGCGCTTACCAGACAGTGGTTTGAATAATAGCCCACCAAATCCATGCAGAATCCCTACACCAAGCCCCTTCAACCCTGCCCCCTTTGCGCCCTTATACGGCAATGTAACAACACCAGTGATACCATCATAGAATCCATATAATAAACTCTTGAGAAAATACGTGTTAACAATGGTGCTGTTGGCTATTGCAGCTAAGGCATAATGGCACGCACCTTTCCACCAGCAGCGCAGCCGCTCCTAAACCCGGTAATCTCGGGCCATTCCCGTGACGTTTTGTCACCATAGAGGACCGGAATATGCCAGTAGAACTTAGACATGCCCTGTCCAGCAGTAGCAGACACGCTGATCATACCAGCGAACAGTGATCCCAGAATGCTAAAGAAGGTGAGTATCGGACTACAGAACGCACGACGCTGTTTGCGATCTCCTTCATATTGCGAAGTTGGGGCATCCTGAGGTATATTTGAGTTCCTTTCTGATTTCTCTTGTAAGGGTGCGCTTTTCTCTTGATGGCCCAGTTCGGGCGTAACGGAGGCCGTAGCCTCTAGTTGGGATTGTTCGCCAATAGTTGGAGTCATTGCAGTCTCGCCACGGCGTATTAGAGGTAGAGTGGTGTTGGGGTGTCGGCATAAAGAGGTATAGAGTTCGAAGTGGAATCGGAAATGAAAGTTATCCCAAGTGTTCTCATTAAATACGACGTCAGGTTTCGCTATCGTTGTCGGTTTCGTTTGGCTAGCTACAGTGAAAGGCGAATTCCAAATCTGTGACCTTGGCGCAGACCCTGTATTGGTTGAGTATGCGCCACATCCAGAAGAACCGCTGTTCCGCTTACTATATAGTATATTGCATGACTGCACGGGATTTAGTCTCGCACACTACGAAATATAGACGAAAGAAAAGAAAGGTTATGCCTATAAACTTAGTATTAATTGCTGCGCGGCTTAAAGATCCTCGTCGTATGACCGAGCACATATCCAAACATCAGGTTAGTTATGTTTGAGCGGCATGTATCCTCGGGAAGTATCCTTGTTATAACATGAAAGCCATACCTCGTTTCTTCATAATTGAAATTACTGTGCGAACATAAATATCCTTTTCTTCTTACCTTAATCCGTTCAATCATTTCATCCTATTCCTATTCTCTTTCCCACTATATGAAGAAATTTCCCGAAGCCACTGTACACATCAAACATTCGTGTTTGAGAGGCTCTCCGTGTATCAGAGTAGCTGTTAATAAGATTGCCAACTTTTCTTTCTTTGGACTGAACGATGACATCCAAAGCTGATCGTATAGCTTGCTGTCGTAACCTGGTATCTATAAGTTGAGTTATATCCTGTGTGTTCCGGTAGAAGTCTCGCAGTAGATTTTCTATAACTGTATATTCTATTATGGTCGAGAGTTGCTAAGACATTGATCCGCTATTAGTAAGGCTATTGAGTCCTGCTTCTTACCGCCGCTCAAAGTCTAAGCTCAAAAGCCTTCATCAAGTAATAGATACGAGATAATGTGATGACAATTAATCGATTCACGCTACTCTTCCATGTTTCTGAGAAATTTCACTCGGAGAGTTGAGCTGTAAGCACGCGCATTAACGAGGCAAGTCGCTGTTTGAATACACGGCGATCGTCTCATCTTCATTTGACATGTAATGTGTAGACTATGATCGGACTTAGGATAATTTGTTTTCAGTGATTACTGACAATGATTACGGTTCCAGTGGGAACCCAACAAACCTGTAGCCATCATATTTGAACTCAGCTTCGCCGGGTTTGGAAACTTTGGCTGATGTGAAAATCACCCTATACCCACAAGAATTAGTAGATATCTCAACATTGTGAGGAAATACCGTTTAAACCTAGTAGCTGTAATGAATCCGATCCACACGCAGTGAAAAGTAAATATATTAGGATATAGCTATTAGATATTATGCTTCTATATAATCTAATGGGACTGCCAACTACCTTTGAATAACAACCGATCCTCTATCCGTAATTTTTGCTCGCATCAATTTCATTGATCATATCACTTGAAGGCTTTCTTCCGACCTGGAATCCCGAACTTTAAAAGCCTAAAGGCGACCGCACTTCGACCGGCCGCAGACGTAGTATGCCACTAGACTCTCAAGGCTATGTTATTGTTTATGTATATTCGAGACATCCGGGAAGTGAATAGAAAGTAGTGGTAGATTAGTCTTGAGCATCTCGGTGCATTCTCGGAGGTATCAATTAGGATATACACTAGTTGTTGCAAGTTTCGTCGGGTATTTCGATTCGAGCTTGGTTGTTGGAAAGGTATGGATACCCACTCGGGAGAACGAGACGCCGTCAAAGAGACGAGTCTGTGCCCAGAATCTAGGATGAAGTTGAGACGCTAGATCTAGCTGTAACGGGGATATCGTTGAAGTGCGAAACCTACGTACATCTAGGTTGAAGAGTTTGGGCTCATAGCTGGATCGAAGCCTGGAATATGATGTTCCGTAGCTGGTGTATATGCAGCTTATAATGACTCGGTAACCCATATTGTTAACGCTCGTGTTCATGGGATATGAAGGTTGACCCTGAATAAATGAGATACTGTGGTATTATTGACGTTTGGGTTCAATGCCTACAACTTGCTACGCTGCTGCTTGATCTTGGCATAGCCATTCGAAAGGGCGACCCTGCCGTCACCCTTCACAATCGTCTCAAAGACATAATTATCAAATCCACCATCAGAGCCAGTCTTCCATATCCACGTCTCTAGCTCATCACCTGGATAGACAACACTCTTGAACCTAGCGCCAAAGGCCTTGAACCTCGTTGGGTCTGAATCAGCCACAGCCCGCAGCAGTCCGTGCGCTGCAATATTCCAGGTGCCCAAGCCCTGCAGAATAGCACCTTTGAAACCTGCGCGCTTGCCGAACTCGTCATCAGCATGCATGGGGTTATAATCACCACACAGCCTATACAGCAATGCCGTCTCCGGCGTAGTTTTATACGAATGCAGGGCGTCCGGAACGCGCGCGGGCATCTTAATAGCGGGCTTGCTAGGACCCTTGGGACCTCCATATCCCCCCTGTCCCATGCCAAACGCGGTGCTGCTCATTTTAACATAGACCGTTCCTGTCTTGACATCTACTAGCTCGTGCTCCTGCTCAGAGATCATCGCACCTCCCTTGTCGTACACACCGAGAACCTTGCTATGGATCTCGAGGTCGAGCCCCGCTGAACTCGTCGGGATCGGGTTCACAATCTCAATACCCCGTTCGCCATCTACAGAACGTTGCGCGTCAAATGGCGGCGTACCTGGCACGGGCTCTGACGTCGTGCGTGCAACAAAATCAAACACATCCTGGTCTGTCTGCTTGAACGCGAGATTGATGGGAAATGTTGGGAACGCGGCGAAGCGCGGGTGAAGCTCGTAGAGAAAGTGCTTTTCATCAGCTTGTGCACCAATTGCATTTGCCTATGCGAATTAGCCGAATATCACTCCCGAATGCAGCGCTTGGTCATATGCGGAAAAGGCATCAGACCGTCGGAACTCACAAATAGCAGCACATCGCGCCGGTTGTACGCGCATGCTATAGGACGAAATTTATGTCCAACGGCCTTGCGAAAGTCAACGTTGTCATAGCGGCCATCAGCTCGCTTTACAGGTCGGTCACTCGGACTCATTTTGCAGTGATCTAGACGATGATTTTTGTGAGCGGATGGATGTCCAAAACCTAAGTCTACCGAGGTAAGTAGTTGGAGCTAGAAAGCAGTTTCATCCCTCTTGTGAGTGAGCTGATTCTTTAAAAGGAGCTAACTAGCTAGCCGCGGGAACGGCAACTGGATAGTTATGTCCACTTCGATAATCCTTGTATGTCTCCGTTTTGTGGGGGAATGTCCCGTACTTACACTAAATAGCTTTAGCTACCAACTCCACTCTTCACCAATACAGCCTCAATCCCACATACACGTGTACACCTGGAACAACTTCTCCTTGTCTGGGGGTGGCCGTTAGCTGTGTGCTGTACTTTATTTTACAATAAGACGTAAGCCAAGAAAGCTCAAACCAAGGTTCAATTCTAGTTGGCCCTTCGCCGCAAATAACAATCCAATCGGAGATAGCGGTACAGTGAAGCGATTTTGCAAGGATTGGCGAGTAAACACTACCACGACAGCTGGCCCCGTACGTATTGCCTCCTTTTGGGCTAGCGTAGGGGTATGTATATACCTAGTCAGTCTCAGGAATATCTTGATATTCTCTGAAAAGTTTGTGACGTTTTTCGTGTTATCTCTCTTTTGCTTCCCAGTTGCCTATGTCACGAAAGTCCGCAATCGGTTCAACGTTGCCTTGCAAGATAAAATTTGCCTGAATGGGAACACTTGACTTCTCTGTTGTAGCACTCAGGTTTCAGCTTTGTCGCTCTACTTACAGGATCAACATAACACGTCTGGGTCTACGAAATGCTTTTAGGGGGCGGCTGGGTCTACGAAATTAGAACCAATGTGCATTGCACAGTTCCAGCGCTCCATGACCGCTATTAGGTTATGGGCTACTACACCGGTGAGCTTATGTATACTAGCGCAGAGAGTTTGGGGCGCATGGAAGATCTATGGCACAATAATTGCGTGATACTGTGTGGTGTTCATTTGATCCTCGGAGAACTTGTCTCGCTTGATGAAATCTTTGACCGCTTCTTAAGTCGGCAGCGAGAAACCGAGACCTGAAAATTATTGTCTATTCTGGAGGTAGGCACCTATCCAAACAGCCGAGATGGTTGTAGGCCGACGGTTTCTTACAGCCTAACATAGTTTTGGCTCATCTCTCTTAGTTGTGTAGCATTAACACTAGACAAACAATTTATAAGTAAATAATTGTATAATGGGCTTGATAGAGCGGGTTCTTACTGTTGGTATTTGCCATTCTCCCTCAACGATGCCTACATAGGTACTATATGTTACAAGACTGTGTCATGCTGGTGAGATCGTCGGATCTCGTCTACAGTATAGTGAGTAGCCACTGCCTCATCTCTTAGCTTTCAGCATCATCAATTTCATAATAATACTCGAAATTAACTATCTAGAACTTTCATAGCACCTCTCCCCTTTCGTCTAAAGACCTAAGAATTTATCTGAAACCAGTAGAAAAGGATGATACCAAACGATCCGCATGCGAGTTCATTATAAAGGTCATTATCGTTATCAACTCACGACTCAAGATGTGCTTTAAATATTGTTGCACGGAATAAGGATTAATGTGTTGGAGGTTCAAGCTTACAATTTGCGGTGAAGTCATTTCAAAAAAACTAAAAAAAAAACTCTCAAACTTTAAGCGACAAGATAACTCTAATGCTCTCTCCATACACTACTCTCCCAACTCACTGCTAGGGACGCCGAATCAGACCAAAATATTTCCCATAACGCATAACTAATCCTGACGAACACACAGAGAGGTGCGTATCATCTTCCATGACAAGCGCTCAAAGTCCCTGTCATAGAGTATGGAACTTCAATAACTCCGTTGAAATGCAATGATGTAGATTTCCGACCCAGATATTGTTGCGTATTTGTAGACATGAGGAACTGAGCTTTTCAGCTGGAAGCACACCTAATGGAGTTCCATAAGGCAACGATGCCCCTGCGGGGTGGCTAAGAAGTACGACTTCGGAGTCATGTCATCGTCACTCATGCCTTCACGAGTTGACACTCTGGCATTAGGGAAGGTCTTGAAGAACCGAGCCACTCCCAATCGAAGTTCCATTCTCGCTAGATGTAGTCCAATGCAAACTAGTAAAGAGTTATGGTTAGCATAATAGCCTGGCTGTTTTAGGCAGAGACTGTTATCAAAAAGAAAAAAAGTAGAGAAAGAAATTAAGCTGACTCACTTCTCGAACCGGCACCAAAAGGCCTATGTGCAATCTTCATTTCTTCTGTTGGATTCTCCCACCGTGATGGATCAAATTTCTCGGGATTTGGAAACGTAACGGGGTCACGATGAAGACTGTAATTCTGAGTAGAGACCGTATACCCAGCGGGAATATGGTAACCACACAATTCGGCGCCTCCCTCAGGTACTTCCCTTGGCAACCCAGCTGGGACAATAGGAAATCTCCTGAGAGTCTCGTCAATGACGTGATCCAGATATGGCACATGTCTTAGATCATCGTAGCTGAAATCGTCAGGTAGCACATCGAGCTCTTTCAGTAGCTTGGCCTTGATATCGGGATGACGACACACAGCCCAGACCAGGTAGTCCAACGTGTTAGAAGTGGTATCGGTTCCAGCAATGAGATAAGACTGCGCATTATCCCGTACTTCTTCTGGGGTTATGCCCTCGTCGTTTTGAGCCTTGTATACTTTTGTGAAAACTGTGAGTCTGGCATCTTCACCTTCTTTTTCTACAAGGTCTCTGTGTCGTTGCAGCGACTCGGTAGAGTACTTTTTCATGCGTACAACGAACCCTTGAGCCTTCGAGAGAAAAGGAAGTGGAATTCCGAAGCGCATAGCGAACTTGAATACTGTGGGAAAAGCTGATCGATATGAAGCCATTGCCCCAGCAGCCTGTAAATCGGTAGTGTATTGGTTCATCTAGTATGAATCAGCTCAACTTCGATTTCGCACAATGATCTTTCCCAAAATGTAGCTGTGGATCACTGACCTTTCCACTCTCCAGCATCCGAAATGATTCTCCGAAACTCAACTCGCCGATGACATCAGTAGTCATAAAAAGCCACCATTTGAAGATGTCGGCAACGCCACGTGTCTTTGATTCCTCTTCCATACGCTGTATAGCAAGATTGACTTTGTCCTCGATTTGTGGTAGGAAAACTTTGAGACCCGATTCCGAAAGCGGAGCCGACAGCAGTCTCCTGAAGCGCCTGTGCAAGCCGATGTCCGGTGTATTGAAGACTGACTCGACGCTGGGAACGAAGTCCAGATACCATTTGGATTTAGGGAATTCATTTTTAATCTTGAAGATTCTCTGGACGGCGTCTAGGTCTAGGATATACACCTCTCGAGGGCTAACTCGAACAATAGGACCTAATGGTGTTTAGTAAGTGCTCTTTGCGAACGTTCCGTAGGCAGATGGAATAGATATCGCATACCATATTTGAGGTGAAGATTGTGAACATAAGATGGCTTTTGTCCAACTACCCAATAGTAGTTGGCAACAAGTCCGGTCCATTTGGTATACCATGGTCCCGGAACATTCGAAAGAGGATCTCGCGAGTTTGAGATGAAGAGCTGGCAATGACCACAGTTAGATATCTCAGTGACGGCAAGGGTATCAGATTTCTCACCAGTAGCAGAGTCAACACGCTCAAAGCACCCCAAGAATAGAGGTGGTTAGATTTGAGCAGCTCCAGTGTTACGTCCATGGCGGTGCTCATACTGGGCAGATGTGGGATTGTATGTTGGTAACTTGACAATTTTGATGAATGAGTATATCCTATTTCTTTGTATGACGCTACCTGCTATATATATGAATAGAGATAGTTACCGACATTCCAGGCATACCATTTTCCGGCCTCTGTGTCCGGCTAGGGCTGCTAACATGCTGCTACTGCATACAGCAGCAACACGTCCTCGGCCGACAGTGCCGACCGAGCGCGTTGTCACGAAAGCCTCCGACGCCGCACTGCACCCTTTTCAAAAATGGAGATGTCATATGTGGAAAGGTTAACCCCACGTCCTCGCTGGATCTACTTAGTACTCGCTAGTGCCGGCACTTCGATGGGAGTGAAGACGGCGCTGGCTGATTACCCGAAGTCCGGGTTCTGGTGGTGGAGTAACCTCACCTGTGTCCTTCCTTTTTAACGAGCCATGATCGCCACTCGGCTTTAAAAAGATGTTACTGAATTGAATATTCGGTTCCCAATAGGAAACGCGATAAGCAACGCCATTTCGATCTATACAGATTGCCGATACACATGTTCCCACAATGCCATATACTTTAAGACTAACCTGAGCACTAGGTAGTTATAGAGCGAGACGCGTACAGTGGGTCACAACTGGAAGTTACCCGTTCAGATTCGAGCGTTACTTTGTACTTCGCCCGTTATTCTGTCACCGACCTGTCTGCAAAGTACTGTTTTATTTCAGCTTTTACTCTGATCGCGTGCCAATGTTCGGCTGCATGTTGCATTCTGCCATAATACGGTCGTTCGCTTAACTACCTTGAACCAACATATGTCGTTCACGCGCAAGTCTTACCCGAACTCCGAGCGATGACATAATCAGTCACAATACAACTTCACAACCTTTCATCGACACAGTACCCCGCCGGGGCGTGGGGCTAGACTAAATATTACATTGTTATGACGTTACTAAATCTTTAGCATGTAAGTAATCATTAATCGTATTCAAATATGCTGTAAACGAAATATCTAATGCTTTGCAAAACCCTCTACACCGATGTCCGCCCCTTTTCTAAATCTTCTACTTGTATTGTAGGATTCCCGATTCCACCAACGCCTTCAGATAATATGATTTCAGGAGTGGCGCTCTGCTCACTGGAAATAGCCCCAGGTGTAATGTGAGTAAGCTTTTCCGGATCTCCCATTGTTTCTTGCGGTTTCTCGTCGATTTTCTTGTTCCTCTTGAAAATTCTCCCGATCGAGCCGAACATTTTGATTAGAAATCGATAAACAACAACAAATGGCGCACCAACCGTCTTCGCGATGGCGGCAAACCATTCGTCGGGGAATAGACGAAGAAGGACGGCCCATGGCAGGCACACGAATGCCGACACCACGCATATGGCCCATTGCACACCGTTGATCGGTTTGATCTCGAACGCGGCGCCACCGACAAAAATGATAAGGATTTGAAGTCCTACCATGAGTATAGTGATGCCAATGAAGAACTTATTGCGATGTACACCTTCGAAGATATTGAACTTGTTATCTAAGCGTCGATTGTTGAGCTCGTTAAAGATCTGCATCCAGACGAACGTATTGAAAACTATCGTGTCAAGCTCCTTTTGCTGTGTGGCGTTATTTGGGTCATAGCCCAAGATCTTGTTGCCCGCGAAGTAGAGCACGAAGGTCACGACAAGTTGGTAAATAGCTTGACCAATGATCATCTTCCACATATTGATCGTGATAAGCGGAGCGCTCTTGGGCTGTGGTAGACGATTGAGGATCTTGTCCGTCGGCGGATCCGTGGCCAAGGCAAGTGCGGCAAATGTATCCATGATGAGGTTCACCCAAAGTAGTTGCACAGCTGTAAGAACCGATTTCATGTCGGGATTTGCAACGGCTGAGATAAATGCGACTAGGACGGCTGTAATGTTGACGGTGACTTGAAACTATAAAATGATCAGCAGCTGGACATCATTTTTTGGGATGGAAATATGTTCTTACCTGAAGGAACTTCTGCACCGCGTCATTGACAGCTCGTCCCCATTTCAAAGCCGTTAGGATGGAAGTAAAATTGTCATCCATCAACACAATCTCAGATGCCTCCTTGGCAACCTCAGTACCGCAGATACCCATCGAGAAGCCTACATCAGCTGTCTTCAAGGCTGGAGCATCATTCGTCCCGTCACCAGTAACAGCAACAGTCTCGCCGAGAGCCTTTAGCTTTGCTACCAGAATCCGCTTATCTTCTGGGGATGAACGTGCCAGGACTTGGAGTTTCGGAACCTTTTCGTTCATCTCTTCATCGCTCAGTACTCTGAATGCAGGACCTTCCATGATGAGCCCGTCGCTGTAAATTCCACACTCTGTAGCGATAGCCTGTGCTGTTACGGCATTATCTCCAGTAACCATGCGAACCACCACACCAGCATGCTTAGCAAGACGGACTGCCTCAGGAACTCCTGGCCTGACGGGATCTTGGATACCGACAACGCCAAGCCATGCCAGGTCTTTGAGAATAGAAGCAAATTGAACGTGGCCGTCTTCGATTTCGGCATGAGCAGGTGGCCACTGAGGATAGTCGCGATACACGAGACCGATAGTACGAAGAGAACCCTTAGCATATTCGTCGATAGTTGATGTTAGATTCTTGCGATCGTCACTTGTAAGCGGACTGTCGTCGAGCGTAATGATATCGGCCTTGTGACTACTATAGCTTAGGAGAATCTCCGAGGCTCCCTTGACCAATAGTCGATACTGTGAACCAACCTTGATGACTGCGCCCATGCATTTCTTGCTCGAATCAAAAGGCATCATGTGGACGGTCTGTTCATTAGCACGCAGTTCAGCGAGTGATTGCATTCCCATATGATCCTTTGCCCATTGCAACAGAGCCGTTTCAGTCTTCGAACCAATAAAGGCGAACCGACCATCATCTTCACCTTCAAATGCGGTTGAGTTGATAGCAACAGATTGAATCAGAGCATCTTTTGTCTTCTGGGGAAGCTCGGCTGCCCACTGAGATACCGTCTTTGAGTCAGCTTTCTCGTGTTCTGGTTTGACGAAGTTTGATTGGCCGAACGTCCCAGCTACCACAGTCATCCTATTCGTAGTCAGGGTACCTGTCTTGTCAGAGCATATAGTCGTGGCGTTTCCCATAGTCTCGCAAGCGCGCAGTACACGCACGAGGTTGTTCTCCTTCAATAGCCGCTGAGTGGCAAATGCCAAGGCTAGTGTCACAGCCAAGGGTAAGCCTTCGGGCACAGCCACCACAATGATGGTAACAGCAACAATAAGAATATCTAGGAAGCTGGAGGCCTTTTCGGAAGGAGAGTGGGGATTGGTAGATAGTCCGGCAAGGAACCGAAATAGGAGAACGAAGAACAAGACGACGGCTGCGGTTCCCCCTATTTTCGCAATAGCTATGGCGAGACGTTCGAGTTTCTTTTGCAGCGGTGTTGCTTCTACCTCAGTCTGAACAGACATCATGATTTTGCCGAAGCTTGAGTGCACTCCAACGGATGTGCACAGGAAAGTGCCGACGCCCTCAAGGACTTTGGCTCCAGAGATGATGAAAGGGTCAAGGTTTTTGGAACCGGAGCTGCCTGATTCCAACAAATTCATGACTTGATCCCCGGGTGTCTTCTTGATTGCATCTGATTCTCCTGTGGCCGAGGATTCGTCGCACTTTAGATCATGGCCATCTATCAAGATACCATCGACTGGCACAAGATCTCCAGGCTCAAGATGCAGAACGTCTCCGACAAGGATTTCGCGCACGTTGATTATGTACGATTTGCCAGATCGGATAACTTTGACTTCTCTGTCCTCCTTTTTTTCGTTAAGTTTAAAAAAGGCTCTTTCCTTTTGCCAGTCGTTGAGCGACCCCACCAACGTAACAATGAGAATAGCTATTATGATAGCAACGCCTTCAATCCAGTCGACAGCCGGAGGGGATCCGGGCGCACGTTTAACCCCAAACGTTTCATAAAGACCGAGTGCCAGAGACACGATTGCAGCCACCGCTAAGAGAATGATGACTTTGTCCTGGGACGCAATCCAGATCAGTCTCCATAATGGAGCAGCTTTTTTTGCTGGCAATGTGTTTTTCCCATATACTCTCTCCCGATCAGCAAAGGCATGGGCTCCAGGGTCTGGACTCCGTTCCGAAGACTCTTGGGATTTATCAGACGTCCACTTTGTAGCGTGGTCGAATGTTATTTTTGATCGAACAGTTGTCTCGTCCAAACTTAGGCCGGCGTTTATATCGGTTTGAAGGCCGTGTTGAATGCCGGTGAGTCCGCCCAAAGCTCTAAATGCAAGCAAAGACTTAGGGTTCAATAGCTTATTCAGTTGTCCGGGGCTAAAAGCGAAAGGATTATCCTCAACCTGGAAATCAGCTTCTGTCCCTGGATCCGGACGCAGTACTGATTCGGGATCTACTGTTATAACGCTAGATCCGCAATCCGATTGAGCTGGCGTGAGAAATGGATTGGCTGAGGTGGAAGGCGTTAGAAAGGGATTTGATACGTTTGACATGAATGACCCGGCCGGCGTGACAGCACGGGTCTCGAGGGTATCGCTCCTTGAACGACTACCGATATCTGACATAGTTTCAGTGGTATTACTCCTCGGGCGAATCCGAGTATCTACTGCCAGTGTAGGCGGGGCTAAGCTATTACTAGCCATGGTCGTAAACGGCAGTCGTTTAGTCTCTATGTGTTGATATATATGATGATAATCGGGTAACGGTCTGTATCAGATGGTGATAATTGTTGTTGTCGTTGTAAGCGTCGCCTACCTATCAATCAGGCCTGGGACTTGTTCTGCTCCGGGTACGACCTTTCGGTGAGCGATTCCAGATCATATGTAGATGGGGGTTTAGATGGTTTTCGGGCTGTGTCTGTTTCTGCCTCGACATGCGGCGATTACTGACGTCGTGAGCTGGGAAATTTACACTTCAGTATCCAAGGATGATGGATGTGAGGGAGAGGAAGATCCGTCAAGCCCAGAGCTTTAGCGCACAAGATAGATATTAGACTGTTGGCAGGATGTGTCTCGAGTTCCTTGGTGTTTGGGCTGTGTACTACTCAAGCGCTCACAAGTCTCACTAATTATGCCGAGATGGTGGGTGTGAGCGACAAGACTCGTCGTCGTCCGATCGAGATATCAGTAGCTAGCTTGGTTTGGCAATTACAGTAGATGGTCCGAGACTGGTCGGTGGAGCCGTTATGATGGATCTAAGTGTTTTCCTAGATCTCGGTTTACCTCCACAAAGTTTGCTTTGGTGGCGGCAAATGTTAGTCTCGGTCTTAGAAATTCGGACAAGCATTGTTACGTGGGCATACCTAATGGCAAGGGACAGTATAAGAAGACCTGAATGAGGGTCAGCAGCAAGCGTCAGCCTCCCTGCCTCACGAAAGCATTCCTAAAGGTTGAGCCTGACAGCCTACGCGTTGGCTGGGAAAAGCCTCGACGCCAGCGCGAAAAGTGACGTGAGTGAGGCTGTGCCCTTGTAAGTATGGGTTGGCTGGCTCTCATATAAAGTGCGCGGGCCAGGGAGGCAAATCTACCGGAGGCCGCTTTCTGCTCTTTTACTAGTAGTACTTGGGCGCATTTGGAATCGGTAATCTACGTCTTCTGCTGGGGCATCCTAGTATGATTGTCAATTGATATCAATGTTCATCCTGTCGTCCTATTCCTAATTCTTCTAGCCCTACTCCGTACATCCATATCGGGATTAATACATGACCGCGTCACCATTCATAATATGATTTGCTTTGTCTACTCTTTATTTTCATACAGACTTACTATGTAATAGTGAGTAGAACAACTACCTTCCTTCCTCTCCCGGAGTCCTCGCGATAAAGGAACATAGAAAAACTCTGCTCCTCGGTTTGACGGAGGATTGAGGCTGTGTAGATGATCATGGCCCAATCATATTCGTCCGCGATACGCGCTTTACCAACTTAGTTTCGGCCGGTGTTCTTGGTCCAATCACTTTTCGGTCTTGGCTTACCCCCACCAAGACCTGGAATTTCCAGAACGACATTAATCACTATGCAGCTCTCCTGTACAAATAGAGCACTAACTGTAAGTAGCCCATTTCAGTCAATAACGACAAGCCTGATAGTCTCTCTTATTCAACTTGCATCAAGTCGTGTAATGAATGCATAATCCATTTAATTCGATATTGGAATCTCCGACATTAAATTTCCAGCTCTGTGGTTACCAAGCCACGTCTACACATTCTTCTTACGTCATCCTAACCTAGTCAATAACTTCATATGTCATTCAACAAAACAAAAATAGGCTCACGTAACAGTCATTTACACTTATATACTCTAAACTCATACTTGAATATTTGTGCCGGTCGGCTATGAGATAAGCGTACATGATGCACAAATTCATTGACGGAATGACCCCATGTAGTAGTCCCATCCGGATCACATGTTGGTCGCCATGATGCATATCCATTTCTCCGCTCCCAAGCTCAAGCGCTCCGTGGGTTAAAATGCAGTCGGGGGTTATACTGCGAATTTGTTTGTAGCATTCCGCTGGTATCCGGCGTCACCTTGGCAATTACAAGTGTCTTACTGAGGGGGTGGCGGTGAGAGCTTTGTGGTCGTTCCTCTTTGTGAAAAAATTTGTTGAGATGATTTCCAGCCAACGGGAAGGAAACGCATATAACTGCATGAGATGTCATAAGTAGACAAGACCGCCAATAAGACGGACAGCTCAAGAATGACACACCGGCGCTAAGGGTGGCTGTGTATGCTTCCGTGGGACGAATAGTCATGAACTGTTTCCGTTCTTGGTTCATGTTTACACATAAATCCTTTCTCCGTCCTTTCACGCGTCGCCGGGTTTGGCATTCTCACCGACATGATTGCGCTTTTTACTTCTCTTGGTGGATTTTAGCCGTATAAAAGTTTAGCGAACGACAATGATAAGGGTGCTAGGAACTCGAACTTGGCAATTAGGATTGACCTCAGTCACATTAAGGCAGGCCTGTGGCGCCGTCCAACAGCCAAGCTGTACTAGAAGACACCAATTTACCACATAATGCAGATAGGTTTGATGCTTAGACAATCATTTGCTCAAACTATCGGTTATCAAGAAATGTTTGTAACAATATATCCCGTCTAGATATTCTTCGACAGGTTGACAGTTTCCACTCATAATTGCCATATTCCACTTTGAGTAGTACGTCGTGAAGGAAGAGGGTCTGAGAGAGATGGATATATCCTAGCTCGAAAACCAAGACTCAAAAGAGACTATTAGTTTAGCAAGGATACTCGATATCTTTTCAGTTTCCGCTTAGTTTTGCACTAGCAAGAAATATATGAGGCTTAGAAGATGAAATACGTGTTCCATATAAATGCATCATAAGAACTAAGAATGTATTATTAAAACTGGTATTAGCATAGATCAATTCTAATAAGATTGATGTTCCTACGAGTACATATTTCTGAACCTATTTTGAAAGTTCTATGTCATAGAAGTAGATTCCTACCTGTCTTTATAATATAGCAGTCAGGAGATAGGGGTAACGTATTCGAATATATAGAAAATCACGACTCATAAAATAATCACGTTGCCACGGTTAACATCATATGTGATCTACCCAGACGTACCTAATTGACGCTGGATTTCCACTTTGCTAATTTATGAGGCACAGACATAGACTGGACATTGTCAAGTTTTGTCCACAAATGTGGTTTTGGAACTTCCACGCAACAGCAAATGGATAGGTATCGTCTGACTCAAGGGGAATCCCCAACAATACCCGTCCCTATCATGTATCGGCGGTTGTTCGGGATGACTTGTACAGAAACGTAAGTCTCGTAATGCGCCATACATATTCAACCTCTAGCCCTTGAAAATTCAAGCTATCCAAAAATAATCGAACATCGATAGCTTCATGTATCCTGAGCCTTGTTTGGAATCGTCATCATCGGAATACCCAAAGTAGCCAGCCCAACCCCTTTTAACGTCCTCCGCACGAAGCATCCCAACAAGCGTACTTTGTCACATATCGTCCTCCCTCCGCCACGATGAGCTGACTCAAGCAAGCACCCCATACCCCAAGAATGTTCTCAGCTCGTATGCTCGAGATCTCCCCACGCACGACTCAAACCAAGCGAGGTAGCATAGCATAGCCATCATCATAAAAGGATCAACCATGCTATGGAAGAAAGAAAGGGGGTTGCCAGAGAAGAATCTAACCCCGAGGCATCCGATCGACTGAGACAAGCATGTCGAGCGTGGCATGATAAACCACACTAGCAGTGGCTATGCCAACAACACAGCAGCAGCATCGCGAATGCGGATGCGGATACGTACGTGCGCAGCTCGTGGCATCTTGGTGTGTTGTAGTAACCCCAACAGCACAACAGTGTCACGATCTCTACATACTGATAGCAACGTAGGGAGGGGCAAGTCTTGAATGGATACTTGTTATCGCACAAGGAGCTCGAGCTCCAACTACTACATCTACAGGCTAATAGAGATCTATATAAAAAATGCCTTCTTTGTTTGTTCTGTCAACTCTGGGGAAGCGGTATGCAGCTGTAGGTATCACGAGAGTCTGATAACGTACGTAGATCACGCCCATCTCTGAACTAGAGCTCACAATTTCCAACACATGAGCTAGTCGTAGGGAATTCCGACACAGTCGAGGAGTAAATACCCCCTTTTGAAATTCACACGAAAGTAGGGACAAATAATGAACCGAAGCGTAGTCAGCATATCACAGAACAGAACTGCAGCACTTATAATACTAGTATGCCATTAAAAAAATAGAAAGACCGTATGCAGCTATCAATTACATGTATATAGGAACAGGAACAAAGAAAAACTACTCGAGCGTCTTACAAATGCGTGAAACGTCGATCTGCAAAAGACATATAACCATAGTGTTGAGAAGTAGATACCCCAAGGCTCAAAGCGCCTCGACAGGTCGATGATCACTCAAATAGCAATATGTTTAGCCAGAGACAGCCTTCACTTCGTTAAAAGTCAATAGCCGAAGTATAAGATGATAGAGCTCACAAGTTCCAAAAGAGGCTAGATGGGGAGGAAGTGTATACTCATAGCCTAGTACATTGTGTAGTTACTACGTGATACATATTATACCTATCTTGACTCACTCGTACTAAGTTCAGCGAACTATACGCTATCTAAGGTGACATTGCATGATCTTTTCAATCAATCAAAACGGTTACATAGGCGTAATTTATTGGGGGTATAATACATCTGTATAGCCAGGTCAGTACCTAAGGTAAATATATTTGGAGTAAGTAACGCCAGTCAGGCTGCTAAGTTAGGCACTCCTCGAATACGCCTCAGCCCAACTCCGCTGCTCCTGGCCCTGGCCCGCCGTAGTATCTCCAGTGTGATGCTGCGAAGATTCAGCCATGCGCAAGGCATCCTTAATATCATCCACAAAAAGATGTTCCCCACCAACAAGTGCAACAATGCCACTTCTCTCCAGTAATTTCCACACTTTATTATCGCGACTCGGCGCACGACTAAAGAAGACGCGAACGCCTTGTTCTCTGTACTTGCTTACGATCTCCTCGAGCACCTGGGTACCCGAGCCATCCATCGAGGTGACGCCATGGATATCGAAGATGATGTTGCGATTGCTGTCCTGGGGGCGTAGACGCGGCAGTGCAGGGTGAGCCATGTCGGTCCCATAGCGCTCCATCCGGCGGAGCCTGCTTTTGAGATCGCCCGTGTTCGCAAACGTCAGGGGCTCGGGGATCTTGACGATCAGGCATCCCTCGATGAACTCCACTTGATCCGGGTGTTCCTCGGCGTTGGCGAAACGGTCGCTGTTGGGCACGCGGCCTAGTATCTGTATGCGGGGGCGAGTGGCGTGGCGCACGACCTGTAGAAGTGACAGGCCTATGCCGATGGCAATACCAAGGTTAAGTGAGAAAAACACGGTGACGAGGACGATGACGGCCATGAGAGATAGCTCCTGCCAGCCTCTGATTCGTACGAAGAAGATCAAATCTTCGGGGAGTTCTTCGATCAGAGAATAGGCAACTACCATGATCAGTGCAGAGAGGACGGGTTTCTGAATGTATGTAGAGTTAGCGAAACCATGGGCGAGATCAGTAATAGAGCATGTAGACTTACAGGGAGATAGTAAAACCACGGCAAAAGAAACAGGATACAGATGACGGTGATGAGACTAAGAATTATTGAACTCATGGGACTTTTCCCACCGGTCGATTTATTGACCTTGCTCCTACCGTAACCCCCAAAGGCTGGGAGAGCCATAAAGCAAGCGCCGATCAAATTGGCCGTCCCTAACGCAATCAACTCGCGGTTTGGACTGAGCTGCATGCCTTCGATGACGTCGGCATCGCCCAAACTCTTGGCAGCAACAGACGACTCGAAGAAGCCCAGCATGCCTATGAGAAAGGAGGTGCCCATTGCTTCTCGAATGTGAGGCAAGTGAGATAACTGGAAAGGGTTACGGAATGTGAAGAGATGGCCAGACGCGGCTTCGACCTTGCCGAGAAGCTCGACGCCCTTATCCTCCCAATCGAGGTAGTAGGCTAGGAGAGCAGAGAGCACGACAACGAGGAGACGATCCGGCACATACGCCACGCCAGGATACCGGGGCTGTAATCGACGCTTGATCTCGCTAAAGACACAAAAGTGTGAGTCAATGTTTGGTCGAGCAGGAAGGCAGAGGGAGTCTTACCGAAGTACCATGATGACGACAAAGCTCACGATGCCTATGATGCCAGAAAGCCTGTGCCAATCCCCAAGATGGGTGAAGATAAACTCGAGCTTCTCGACAGTGCTGCGGTGGGGTACGCTGGGCACATCGCGGGCGACCTGGTTCAAACCAAGAACCGGCGTCATCTGGTCAATGAAAATGACCAGACCGATAGACGAGATGAAGCCTCGCAGGAAGGGGCGGCTCAAGACGTTGTCGACGAATCCAAAGCGGCCCAGCCCCATGATGAAGACATAGGCACCCGCCAGGCCAACGGCTATACCGCCGATCTGGGCATGCAAGACGGCATCGTCTTCGGAGCCGTCTCCGGAGTCGACGCTGCCCTTGACGATGGAGCCGACGAGCAGGGAGCCGGCGGCCTCGGGGCCGACGATCATCTGGGGGCAGCTGCCGAGGAGGGCGTACAGGAGGGGGTTGAAGACGAAGGCGTACAGGCCGCTGATGGGGGCGACGTGGGCGAGGTTCTCGGCGTAGGACAGGGCCATGGGCAGGTACATGGAGGCCATGGTGACGGCGGCAGTGAAGTCGCCCTTGAGCCACGACCACGTGTACTGGCGCATCCAGATCAGGCAGGGGATGTAGTAGGAGAGGTACATGTACCACGAGTCCTGGACCCCGTGACGCTCGGCTAGGGCGCTCGACGTCGTCATCTTCTTGCTCTTCATCATGTTGGCGATGGTGCGTCTCCAGCCTGCCTTGGGTGGCGGCGAGGGTGCGTCGCCGAGGGTGGCAGAGCCGTCGGAACCAAGCAGCGATGCTCTCTCGGACTCGATGTGGGCATATCGTAGGGGGGGAGGAGGGCTGGTTGCCCGCGGCGAGAAGGTGCCATGGTTGCAGGGACCGTCGTGGGCCCGTTCATGGTGGAGGAGAGAAGTGGTCTCATTGGAGGTATCGACGGTGTTGGCAGTGTTGTTGTTGGGGTTGTCGGTAGTTATCGGGAGAGGAGGAGGAGGGCTGTTCTCTCGTTGACGACTAGATGTAGAGGCGGCCGATTCGTCATGCTCAGATCCGGACTCGGAGACGGTATGGCTTCGACGGAGGCCACTGGGTGTCGAGGGGACATGATGGAGATGTGGTGGTTGTTGTTGTGCCTCAGCCGGAGGTGGTCGTGTTGGCTGTGTTGGCTGTGACGGTGACGGTGACGGCGACTGCGATGGTGAAGGTGATGGTGAGGGTGATGGTGCTGGAGAGGGTTGAGTTGGTGACTGTGGCGGCTGTGTGGTTCGTCGCCGTGGTTGTTGCGGGCGTGCGCCGCCAGGCGCTGGCGACGGCATTTCCAGATGTACCTCTCAACTTAAACCAAGCCAAAGCAAATTTGACCTGACAGAGCCCAGCCCAGCCCAATGCATCGGTGCCGACAAAGTACAAGGCGCAGGACGCCGTTTGGCAGAACAGGTAGTTGAACGTAAAGTAAGTAAAAGGCGGCCCCAAAAATATTTCTAAGTACTTATATCACACATTGTCCACCTCCACGTCCTAGATAGTCTGTACACTGTACTGCATCAACGTTCAGCTGGCGGTTTGGCTGGCTTTAGTTCGAAAATGGACAATAAGCTGAACCCATAAAGACCGGAACGGGATGTCGAGCCGATGCCTGTCCGGTCGACCCGAAGACAAAATAGTTACCTTACCTTACCTACCTACATATATGTACAATAAGTACTATATGCAGTGTCTGTGCAGTGTAAGTATGCATCCCTCCCAAGACGAGAGGCAATTAATTGAGTAGACACCTCCGCCTTTGAACACTATGATACTGTAAATATTACTTAATGTCTCTTGGCCAAATGATAATTAATAGCTAATGCCCAGGTGGTTTGCAAGAAATACTATGAATACCATTGGTCCATTGGAGTTACAGGGGGAAGCAACTCCTAGGCCAGCTACTAACGAGGCACGCTACTGCGCCTGGGTGGGTCTAACCGCTATTACTGCCGTGACAGTCGAGACAGTGCTTAATGTCGGCAAATATGAGTGGATTCATCATGAGCATTAGCACCAGCAGCATCATCGTCATCCTTCGAACATCTACTTGAACTGTACCAACATATAACTAGGCACAATACTTAGATATTTTAAAATCCTATAAACTATGTACTCGTATCTCAATATAACTCAAATACCTACTACCTTTCATCTACAAACCCCAACTTCTCCTCATACGCCCTCGCACCCGCGCCAACGGGCTGAATCAACGTATAACTCCCCGACTGATTAAACTCCTGCACGCCATTAATCAAGTAAAGGGGCGTCATATCGCCATCATCACTAAAATAGAGCTTCGGCCTCTCTCGGCGATAATACGTCGTCTCCGTGCCATCAGTGAACTCGACAGTCGTATTATACGCCAACGTCTTATTATTAAACGTCCACGGGCCTTTCCAGTCCCTCGCATACGCATGCGCGCCGACTCGCGGCCCCTTGAGCCCCAGGTCGATATCAATCATATAGTGTACCAAAAAGTGCCAGTTCCCCCGTTTATCCCGCCAGAGAAAGGGGTCCTCGCTGCGGTCTGTGTTGTGCGGCTCTACCGTTAGATCATACGGTCCGCTGAAGTTGGCCGCCGTGTAGATGTTGTTCTTCTCGACTGCCAGCAGCATCTCACGGGTTTGATTTTGTTTTGACCACAGTGGCCAAGGCGCAGGATTCGTGACGTTCTCTAGTTCTGCCTCCAGGGTCTCCCATTGCCTTAGATCCGCCGAGCTGGATACCGAGATGGTATTGTTGAACTTCTGCGATTTGCACGTGTCGGGCGTTTCGATGTCCCGACCGATGCAGTACAGCAGATACTTGCCGTCCGCGGGGCTATAGATAGTCGTCGGATTATGATGGAATGTCTCGAACAGCGTTTGCGCGTACATATAGGGGCCCCTGGGACCCGTCCTCGACTCGGCCCTAATGATAGTGCTGAACGGTCTCCAGCCCGCAAGCCCACAGCCGTGCGACATCTGCGATGTGATGAGGTGGAATAACTTCTCGTCCGACGGGTCCTGAACGATGTGTCCTCCCCACGACGAATTCCCCGCGCCTTCTTTGTAAAAATCCGGCCCTGTGGCGTTGGTGTGATTATATCCAGACCATCTTGTCGCAGGGTATAGATCTAGTTCGCTACAGTCCGCAGCCCGCCAGCCTGCATCGCAGGTACATGTTTGTGTGGCCTGTGAGCATATCCCGTTCAGGCTACAGTCGTCGTCTGTTGAGCAGCCTTGGGAAGGGCTGATGAGGGTAGCTAGCGCACTAAGCGGTAGGAGCGCAGCGATTCCCTTCATGTTGTCCACGACGGCACGGATTCTCTTGGTTCTGGCACATTCTAGATATTAGGAGGCCGGTTCTCGTGAAATTTCCCATCTCTTATTTCATGCTTTTGGTCGTGTGGGGTTGGCGGGAATAGCTGTCGCGGAGATCATTCAGGTTGTCCAGATGTGTCCATCCCGCTAAATTAATCCACGAACAGGGTCGCGACTATCCTTGGCGATCTCCAACCATGACCAGAAGACCACCAACTGCCTCTTATGTCACATAATGCTATGTTCGGAACCTTCAGGCATTGTTCTAGCCATTAGGATAGGGGTATTAGTATATTACTGCGTCAGACGTTTTGTTAGAGAGGGTATAGTTAGAATTCATAAAGTAGTAGTTCTTGCTCATACCCAGGTATGGACAATCCATCAATAGAACCGTTAAGACAACAAACGTCCCGAAGTCTAAACAGGATACTGTCAGACTCTCGCAATACCTACAAGCTTCATACCGCTTCCCCAGAGTGACGGAAAGAAGGCATTTTGTATATAGATCTCTGGCCTGTATATGTAGTATTTAGTTGGAGCTCCTTGTGCAATAACAAGTATTCAAGACTTACCCCTACGTTGCTATCAGTATTCAGAGGTCGTGACAATATGAGAGCGCTAGGTTTAAACAATCTGGAAATTGAGCCTGGGGAATGATTTAACCCATTCCGGGTAGTTGATAGCCTTGTCGTCGATAGCCGCCCGTGCAACAATTCGGTGCTTTCGTTCTACCTTCTCATCACCTTGGTCTTTGATCTCCCGAAGAATAAAGTAAACACCTGAATCGTGTAAAAGATTGAGGGAATCGCCATTCTGGACTGGCGCTGTGGCAATTCCCACAAACCCTTTGCCTGTGATGAAATAGGTCTTTCCCTTAATCTCTTCAAATCTGGTATCGAGAAAGTTGTTAAAATCTCTCATTTCGTGTTGCAGAAGAGTCTTTTCCTCGATCTCTTCAAATCGGGTATTAAGTAAGCTGTTAATAACTTCCTCTGGAGCACTATATTCTTGTTGCAGAGCAAAGAAAATGATCATCGAGACCCAATCATCGAACTCCGAACGACTATTAGATGAGTCTGACGTGGGTCGTTCTTCGCTCGAGAGTATCATTCGACGTTGATTATGAACATTCTGGAAAAATTGATTCCCAATAGATCTATCATTGTCATGTGATAGCCTTGGGATTATCCCAATCTCACGAATGTTATCAACTGAAAACCCCGTGCAAAATAGAGTTTTTGGGGTGGTGTACATTGGCGTGTGAGACTTGTATTCCTCCATGAACTTGAGGTGCGTGCAAGACCTTATGTGCATAATTAATATAGCAGCTTGTTTTAATTTTTATAGTTTTTTAATGCTTTGTAAACTTGGTTAAAAACTTTCAGCTATAAAAATATATAAATAAAGCATGGATTAACCAGGGCAAAAATAAGGTGATTAAAAAGCCTTTGTTTTACTTAGTTGTTTTTCCTTCGTTAGAAACGAAGGTATAGATTTTACCCGAGCCTAGCCGTCCTAGCCGCCGTTACATTATTACACCCCGATCGAACTAATATCTCCCCCATTATCAGTCGCATTTGAATCTGCCTTCTCACGCACAGACTTGATACATAACAGCTTAAAGCCGGGAAACAAGATCACCCTCTTTCTAGGCTCATGGATGCTGTCAGCCTTTCCTCGTCGGATTCTTTCTGTTCAGATTCATCCTATTTATACTCTCTAAGAAGCGGCGATGTGCAGCTGAGTAATGGAGACGTCCGTTTGAAACGAGGTGCAATCCGGCAGAGAGGACGCGGGATTTACATGGACATGACCGAGATCCCTCTCCATCTTGGCATTGACTTACTTCCTCCTAAAAACAGCCCTACGGAGCTAGAATTCCTAGAGCAAATCAGTCTTTATGAGCTCTGCGAATCATGTCAACGCTTTGCGGATACCTGTCCTTTGTTCGATCAAGTGATGAGCGAGACCAGTGAAGAGATCATCCCGACAGACTCGCGAGAGCCCTCAAGCTGGGACTATGAAGCTGGGACCATTGCGCAAGCTCGAGCCAATTGTGCAAAGTGCCATCTCTGCATGCTGATACTTAAAAACCTGCTTGTACTCCGAGTCCAGCATAAATTCGACCTGTCTGCGATACTGCACGATAAGAGGAGGATGATCATGTCGGTGTCTTCCTGGGATCTAGCAATAAAAGGCGACATAGCAGAGGACGATGATAACCCTCGCTACTGGTTCTACCTGGCGTCGAGGACCTGCACACGAAGCCAAGGTCCCTCTCACGGGCTGCGCTTCCATGCATCCTCACAAGTCCCACGATACGCAATCCAGAACGTAGCATGCATAGAATTCTGGTTGCGAGACTGTATGCGCACTCATGACAAGTGCAAGATTCCTCCGCTCAGCAGTACGACTGGCTCTCAGTGGCCAACACGACTGCTCCAGGTAGATGATACTGGTGTGCGACTGAAATGCAATCCCGATCCAGACAAGGATAAATATCTAACGCTCAGCCATATGTGGGGATCCCACAAGCATCTTTTTCTCACTTCTAATGTCCTGAATGACTTTAAAATACAGATTCCCACTGAAGATCTATCACGTGTCCACCTGGATGCCATGAAACTTGCAAAAACAATGGGTTACAACTTCATCTGGATCGATTCTCTCTGCATCATCCAAGACTCACGTGAAGACTGGGAGCGAGAAGCCATGAACATGGCAGCAGTCTACAGCAATGGCGATTGCAATATCTGTTGCCTGTTTCCATCTGACGATGTCGAACCTAGACTGAGGGAAGATCCGCGCACGATGCTCCCTTGTGTCGTGCGCGAACTCAGTCAAGACTCGGAAAAGGTCCTATACATCGAGAGTGCGGATTACCATTACAATATCTAACACCTGGACCGCTCCTCATGGCCCCTCGCGTCCCGTGCATGGGTTTTCCAGGAGCAATTTCTTGCGCCACGCAACCTCTACATTGGGGCAGAGAATCTCGTATGGGAGTGCTGTGAGACTTCAGAAGACGAGTTACTCGGCCCCAAAGAAGTTACCAATCTTTCACATCACAGCCCCGGATATCAATTCGTCAAAAGTGGCATATTGGACATATTAAGTCTCAAGGACGACATCGATGCGGCACTCTACATATATCATTTTGCCATAGTGTGGTCTGTTGTCGTTAGGCAATACAGACACCGCAATCTGACACTCCCGGGAGACCGCGCGATAGCTTTGGCCGGCGTGGCACAAGCGCTGCACCGCTTGACAGATATGAATTACTGCGCCGGAGCCTGGACTAAGGACTTTCCTTTCTTCCTCCTGTGGTCTATATGCGACGACGGCGCCACAACGTACAACCCGCGGTGCTATTGTGCGTCTACTCTCACGGATTTCAAGGAGCCCCCATTACCTGGTGCACCAAGCTGGTCTTTGTTCTCGTGTCCCATCATCGAAGGCGAGGTCTTCAACTACATAATTCTGGGCCACTTCCCCGTCTCACAGGAGGCAAGTGAGAATTTCGCGACAAGTTGCGTCAACGTTCTATCCATCCACGACACATCCCACTCGTATCACGACTTCGCAGGCCTTTCTCTAGAGCTCAATCTCCCGGTCGACTTCATCGACATCGGCGAGGATAACGGAGAAACACTGCGCGACCAAGTAGCGTCCCATCTTGAAACTATCTTCAAGCGCTGGCACAATTGCGCCGTGGAAGTCCACATCGACCCTCGGGGCGCCACAAGCCTCCCTCATTCGGTGATCCTTGGCTGCGTCTATGAGACATGGCCTGACATTAGCAAGTGGGCTGGCTTCCACGTGGCCGGTCTCGTCATGGGCCCAAGCAACGGTCAATCTGATGCGTGGCAACGCCTTGGTGTGTGGGGTGTTGAGTGTCCGTATGCGGATCGGGATGAAGGGAGTAGTCTGCGAGTGGACCATACGGACAATGGGAGAGTGGGCATTATAATAGGTGTAGAGGGACCGTGGGAGGAAGGGGAGGCGAATGCTAAGGAGGGGTGTTGCTTGATGGATTGGAAGTTTGGGTGGGACAGGAAAGACATTCATCTCACGTAGATGCGAAGTTCTAGACTCAGTTGCGTAGGAAGGTAAGAAGCTGCTGTCAGAATAAGCGAGCCAGTTAATTAGAGGGGCAGCATAGACATCCCTAAGTACGAGATAATGACCTTGTATAACCATAATTCCCATCCTTCCTCAAGTCATGCAAGGTGGTCCGAGTTTCAAGACCTAGTGGCCGAGGAAAAGCGGCTCGAGGAATTAGGAAACACATACCCTATTATTCGCTGACAGTCCAAGATCGAGAAAGATGATATAGTCTCCTGAGTTACGACTTCGCTTGAAGCACATAGCTCACGACTTAGAAAGATACTCGATTCCATCTTTGACAACTATCCCTCGTGGTATCCAGATGGGAGTCGTTATGCGGTCGCACCCCCTTTTCAGCCCTACATTCATAGATGGGAGGCGTTCCTACAAGTTTGCGAACAAAGGGAACTAGACGACAGGACAACCCGGGAACTCCAGCTTCTCCGTCGAGAACTAGAGTCCCGCATCAATGGAGATCTGTCTGCCTTAGACAAGGTTCGAAAGACAGGTGTTGTCTCATTTAAAAACCTGTGGCTAATATTAGATCCTGGCTGCCTTATGATCTCCAGTAAGGCAGGTCCGACACATGCTTTCAAATTCCTACAGTCCACATTTATCCCCGCAACGAGCAAGGATCCAGCGTACTACAAGTTGATGCTAGCTCAAGTGGAATGGAATGGAACATACTCTGGAGTCGGTGGCACCTATGAGAAAATTATGGACTACGAGGATTTCATTTCCGTGGCTGAGCTACCCGTTTACCCAGTCCAATTTGCGAAGCAATGGAAAGAGACAGAGGAAAAGCTTATCGCTCGGGGTAGAAAGTTTGAGTCACTTCGTGGATACCACATCAAGGTCTGCCAGGGTAAAAAGTATATACTCGAAAAGCAGCCGTCTCAATTCCAACCATCAGAGGTGGAGAAACCTGTAGGCACCGTATTGTTCTCCTTCCTATATATCAGAAATAGACACTTATCGCTGCTAATACCAGAACTTTCTAGGTCTCCGGACGTGTTATCATCGATGCTTATGCATATCATAAAGTACAGAACAAAGTTGCACCTACACTGGTTATGTTATCTGACTCCCGTGGGCCTTGTTTCCCAACACAACTTTTTATTGAGAAGGTTCAGCGGCAAAAGAAACGGCGCTACGACATCTTTAATGATTACTATCCCTCTGGCTCGGATTCTGATCTTGATCTACCGAAGGGTTCAAAAACCCCTGGCATAGGTGGGACTAGTACTTCTATATGGCGTACGATGGATCGGGCTAATGATAAAGGCCTAGACAATGACCCTGACAGGGATATCGAGAGAAAGGAAAACATGCAACTGCTCACGGATCTTGAATGTATCATTTCTTCTCCTCGGGTTAAGGGCTTTGATCTCAGTGCCAAAGAATGGTGTACGTCATATTCATTTAAGTCAATCTAAAGTGTCTACCGCGCTAACATGTTCTCTTGGGGCTCCGGCTAGGTGAGTTTGATGTTGACAACATCAAAGATGTTGCGTGGAATGATTCGTCGTATGAGAACTTAGTGCTGCCCGATGGTGAGAAAGACCTTGTATTTGCCTTTGCCAATCGTCCGCGATTCGAAAACCTGGGCTTCGATGATTTCGTTACCGACAAAGGTATAGCTATTATCTCAACATAGCATAGAGACACGCGGTGTAATATTGAAGCTAATAGGTTACAGGCAAGGGAATTATCATTCTATTGGCTGGCCCTCCAGGTGTCGGCAAGACTCTGACAGCCGAATCAGGTATGGACAAGTGGAAATATAGATCTCTAGTTCAAAAGTCAATACAGCTAACTAAACGTGATGTTGTAATAGTGGCAGAAAGGTCTAAAGTGCCTTTGTATGTGGTCAGCGCTAGCGACCTTGGCGTTACAGCTGCAAGTGTTGACAAGGGCCTCGTCAACGCCCTTGAGTGTTGCCAGCTATGGAACGCTGTACTTCTCATTGATGAAGCGGACATATTTCTTGAATCGAGAGACTCAAACAACTTAGAACGTAATGAGATTGTGTCGAGTAAGTTCCTCAAGTTTCCTTTGTTAACAAGCGACCATGGAGCTTACATTGCCTGGTAGTCTTTCTCCGGCGGCTGGAATACTATAAAGGATTGATGTTTTTAACAACCAACCGTATCACAGCGATCGACGGGGCTTTTAAATCCAGAATCGATCTTATACTACCATATCTCGACCTCGATCTGGTGAGCCGCCGTAAGATCTGGGTTAATTTTATCCAGAAGCTTGACCTTGGTGTTGCGTCTATTAGCGAGAATGACCTTGACGAGCTCGCTAAGACGCCACTTAATGGCCGGGAGATCAAGAATTCAATTAAAACGGCCTTGGTCCTTGCTAACACAGACAAGCCGCTAAGGCTAAAGCATATCGAAGTGGTACTTAACCTCCGCAAGCGAACAGCGTTACTTGATCAACGGAATAAGCATTTAAGTAAGGGCGATTGAACGACTCAAAGAAAACACCGGCACGGTATCCTTACACTATTAGTTAAGTAGTGGTTATTTATTTATGATATAGTCCGCGATAAGATATTTATGTCGAGTAAAAGCAGACTAAACAATCAAAATCTTTCATCTTTAACTTTATAGCAAGGTTAAACAGCGTGACATCGGTGCTCTTAAGCTTTAGAATAGCCTTGTCGTCCCTTTGACCCGTCCATGCCCCTCGTATCCCTTTTATCTGGTATAGTACATAAAGTGACTCCTTGACACAGTCCTAGTTTAACATTTGCCTGGGCAGCGGCGAGGAGTCGTCAACATCTCAGGTAGTAAAGTCTTTCAGTAACAACGAGAGATCATCAGCACGATAATCAATATATCCAAGGTCCATGAGCGTATCGAGCGATTGCTGAGCATATTTGGTAGCAGTCTCGGTGTCGCCTGCTTTCCAAAAGAGTCTGGCTAGCACCTCATACTGCGAGGCCACCATAGGGGGAATATCCTCAGCCTTTACTAGTGAAAGGATCTCATATGACGCGCGCACCGCGGTCGTACCATCCAACTTTTCAATGGCGTCCATGACATCATTCTGTAGCGATGCTATTTTCTCTCGCCGGTAGTCCGACGCTGCAATTTCCGTCTTCGATGCCGTGCAGAGACTACACTTGCATTCAAATCCCCAGCGCCGCAGGTCGCGCTGTCTCTTCTCTCTCGGATGGTTCATGGGGATATCTGGGTATGGATGATTTGATTAGCGCACGTCGTTATCAAAAATCTCGGAAGTGGGGGTTATCGTACAGCTAATCGTGATTTCTTCTCCTATCTCAATATCACGGAAGGCGACAACTTTGACATCGAGGCTAGTCGGGCTGAACCGTACGAATGCGCTACATTGTCCATGTCAGCTTCGCCTCTACAGAAGGATGGCCGGATACTCACTTCGGTTTACAGGCATGGTTGATCCTCTGAATCCCAGTAAGTGGTTTGACCATCATGGATTTTTAGACTAGTACGGACTCACAGAAACTTCTGGGTACAGCGCCATGTGAGGATCGCCACCCAACGTATACGAGAATGCGTTCGTCCCGAGTATGTCCTCCATGATATCAACAGCCTTAGCACTCGACCTACCGAGACCGAGCACCTTATCCGGGTCCGCAAGCTGTTCAGCCGCGATGTGAAGATACTTATGTCCAACATGCTGTTGCAAAGCCTTTGGAAACGACAAATCAAGCACCAGAGTCGCCCAATCTGTCATAAAGGCCTCAGCACGAGAAATCTTTCGCGTTGCTAACACGCCCTTTCCCTTAGGAGGAATATCGACAACCGCGTAGCTCGGTATCGTAGTATTGAGACTATGGCCGCCAGGGAACTCCTCATTCAGCATGCTCACTGTGTCCGCTGCTATCTTAGGTTTCGTGATGAGACTGATTCCCTGATCGCCATGTTGCGAGTTACTGTACACGCAGTATTTTATGCTCGGGTCCTTCTCCGCTTCTACGCAGTCGGGCCGGTGCGTCCAAGGCGACCAGTCAACCGGCTGAGGCCCGCTACTCTCGTCTATAGGGGGTGGACATCGAAAGTGAGCGTCGTGTCGCAGAGCGGGCGGCGGGTCTGTAAGGCAGTGTTTCGTGGCTATACCCAGATCCTCAGCCGTCACAGGAAACACTCCAACTAGGAACGCAACAGCAGCTGACCTGTATCGTGAGTGCTTCATTTTTGCAAGAGAACAACGAGTTTGGTCCTGGGTTAGGAAAAAGCAAAAGAATCCACAGGACCGCTGAAAAGGTTGGAAGCGCATGCGCTACCAATATAACGACACCGTGGTGGCATGATAACACCTTGGCCTCTGTCTTGTCTAACTTCCATATCTGACAATCCAAGGCACGACAGAGTTGAGCCGCGATGTAGCCAGATTAGCCAACGCTCGGCCAAGCACGGGATCATGAAGCCAACAAAGCATTCTCAGTGCGATCTGCTTAACTCTCTCCTTATGGGTACTATGACGACTAAAAGACAAGCCGAGGAATTGGCAACTGGGTCTGACCCGCCGCGGCACATTCATCTATTTGAAAGGGTTGGTCATCCTTCGCATTAACCACCATCTCCAAACTTCAAATAAGACGCCCACGGCGAACCTCATGTGATCGAGCCGCTCCGTCCGCGACAAGACCTTGGCCCTGCCGATCATCGGGTGGGCGGGGCGTATCACCCGTGGCATTGCCGAGTTCCGATCATTGTTGTCGGGGGTTCGCTCTTCTCGTCTTGCTGATCTTTTACCAATGTCGCGTCACTTGGCCGGCGGTTAAATTGAATCCCGTGGACCCTATGTGGACCCTTTCTCTCTATGTGATACTAGTTGTTCGAGTTTCATAGGACAAGATCTGTGAGTGGTATATATGATCTATGGAACAGTAAAGAGTACTTGAATTATAGCTTAGTATTAGTATAAATGGCACGATAAACTTAAATGGATCATGTCATGCTGACAGCTTCGATCTACACGCAATGGAATAATTAGACTGTATGTTATCATGATCAAGAATCTTGCGGACTCGCTTTGAAATGACTTAGTCCCAAGGTTATTACTTATCAAAGAACTAAGAGACTTGGATTTTATTAACTTCTAAGCTTACATCCCAGCTATGCATGCTTATAACAATGTCTAGAGATCTAGACTCGTTAATTACTAGAGGCAACACCCAAGCGTAATCGTATTCCATTCTGGAATATCTTTCGTACTAAATACTTCAGGTTGATTGTTTTCTCCTCGTTCCATTTTCACTTCGACTTAGTCGAATAAATAGAGCGCCAATCTGGGCAGGCGATAAAAGCTTAGTTTCTGACAAACGGAGATCCGGATGCTATTTAAGTTCGTCCAAGCTGTTACTCAATGGTGTCAGAGCGGATGAAGTTAACAAGCCTCCCGCCCTATCTAACTCGACCAGCGATGAACCTTGATAGGGGTATACGTGAGATACATCTAGGTCTGGAGCCTAGCCAAAACCTCAAGGTGTTAAAGTTATCGTTCCTATAAACACCGTTATCGGAATTGAGAGATAATGATTCTATTACGATGCGATCTCTTATTGGAAAGCTTTACTTTTCCCGAACACGTATTGGAAGGGACAATTAAGTGTGGGGGAAAGCGAAGCGTGAGAAATTAACACCAGACCCCCCAAAACTCTATAAAAGTGGGATGAATTCCTATTGGTATAGACGAAGTCTGCAATGGGGTATACCTAGATATGTATCTATCACTAAAATTGAAATGCTTCGCATTGCAATTTTCATCGTATTTAAAATGGTGGCTTTACTAACAACGGTAAAGCTTTCCATTTTAGTGACAGCTTGCCTGGCGCTACTGTGACTTATAACTGAACGAAGGTTCGGCTTTACAGCTTTCGACTGCAACATGGGAATGGTTCCACTAGACTATTGAACCTAATAGCGTTTATCCAAGTCTGAAAGAGTCGCGAGTTCTCGGGGACGGCGGCTCCTTGGACCCATGGCCAATTCTTTGCGCGGCCAAGGCCCTCATCGCGAACAAAATACCCTGCTCCCCGAGAGTGATTGTTAATGGATGAAGCTATATCAATACGCAATATCTCACTTTACAACGGTCACATCGAAGCTGAGGCTGAATGGTAAACGCTTCTAAGACTTGCTAAAGGAAAGTAGTTGGGACATTAGCACCTGCACACATTCCCTGTGGTTGTCAAAACTCTCAATCTACCTTACCTTCCCATTTTCTAAGCTTAAGCTCTCGTTAGCGTGGAAAATAAGGGACAAACCTTCGCGCTATTCCAGGTGGGCGACAGATGAAGTAGATGTCGGCTGAGCCATTCATTGGGGGAATACTGGAATATAGGACGGTAGACAAGGGTCAAATACATTCAGGAACTAATATGACACTCATTTGCTGATGTATTATTGCTAGAATACCGTCCTTCACGTAAACCTATATGATACAGTAGCAGCAACAATGACCCCTCCGTTGCGTAGCCATTCTTAGCTGTCATGTCGCTCCTTCCGACGCTTCTTCCCATGATACTTGGGAAAGCTATAACGAAGAGATAATTCGCCACAGTCTTCGCAGCTCGATATGATGCCAAGCTGTCCTGGCGACTTGGCTCTCTGTTTCTTTACGCTCGCTCTCAATACCCTTATCATTCGTCCCTTAGTTTGTGTGTGGATCTATACCAAAGTTTGTCCCGTAGAGTCTCATGCCAAAATAGTAGCGTCGGTTTAATAAGGTCCCAAGTTCGTGCAGGGTATAAAAAAGGGAATAGACGTGCTGTACGGCCCCGAACGAACCTAATATAAAGTCATGAGTAAACCTAATATAAAATCTTCGATGAACCTAACTAATTCACCAATAAACCTAATCTGAGTCCCCCTAAACATCGCAACCCAAACGTGTATATAAGAAGTAAACAAGCCCCTCCAATTTGAAAGAGGCCAAGCCTCAGCTTTCTATTGCGATAGACCTGACGTTTTACTTGCTAGCTCAAGTTCACTGCGATACAAATCCACTGCGATTTAACTTCACTGCGATAATTCATCTTGCCTAATTTTGCTCTTAGACCACCCTTTCAATCTCTCTGTGCGTCTTACCAGAAGACAAAATGGGCTCGAAGAAGAAGAACTCGAAACGAGATATGGAGGAGAGTCCTCGAACTCCGAGGAGAGCCGAAACATCACATAATTCCCCCCAGACCCCCAAGACCGAGACCAGCATACCTATACGGACGCCGCACACCCCTACGCCCCGGCCCAATCGACCATATGTATTACCTACTGTCTCGCCCATCGTTCCTCCAGAAGATATGCTTCGACCTAATGTCCGAAAGTCGCTCAAACGTGAAAGCCTAGAACGACTTCAGCCAGCAATTAATGCCTACAGACAGGAGAAGCGCAACTTCTCTCAACTGAGCTCCACGAGCCTCGAATCTTCGTCGGGACATAAGCTAACAAAAATGGGACAGGAAACCGACGACGAAAGCAACATGAAGCATCACCTTCAAGTTGTGCGACAGA
The DNA here is from genome assembly GCA_022495235.1 of Xylaria curta. NCBI lineage: Eukaryota > Fungi > Ascomycota > Sordariomycetes > Xylariales > Xylariaceae > Xylaria > Xylaria curta. The sequence goes on along the minus strand of MU375911.1, from coordinate 468,267 downwards.
AACTCAAGGCTGCAGATGCCGCATATGAAGCAAAGCAAGCAACAATACGAGAGCTTAGGTGAGTGTTATGTACTATTCTTTCAACTTCAACCAAAGTAACAATAACTAACTTAGACTTCTCTAAAAAGAGCTAGCTGGCAAGATGGATCCCTCGAGATGACACGCGGGCAATTCCAAGAAGAAACGAGGCGCCTAGAGGAAGATATTGGTGCACTGCTCGTTGAGAGAGTTCATATGCGTACATCGACATATCAGCTTGCGGCCAAAGAGGTTGACACAGAGAGGTGGAACAAGCTTGCCTACGCCGAAGACTGGTCATATATCGACCTTTTAGCTTCCCGGTTAAAAGAGCCATCTGGGTCGACAGTTACAATGAAGAACCCCCGTAACGCCGACAAACAAGCTCGCTGGCGGAAAGCTGTCATTAAGGCCTACGGTGTAGAAAGTAGGAATGGGAGAACGGTGTGGTGCCCGATTAGCCAACGGTACGAACTGGTGCAGAGCATGACCGCCGCTCATATTGTTAGGTACAATGTGGGTGAGCCAGCAGCAGTGCATCTATTCGGACCTCTCGATGATTCAGATGGCCATATCTGGAGTATCAGGAACGGGATCCCTCTTTGCAGCACATATGAGGAAATGCTGGACGATGGAAAGATAGCTATCGTTCCGACAAAGGATGGCAAGGATCTGATGGTGGCCGTTTTGGACGAAGCTGAGCGTTCCGAACCATCGGATCCCAACGAGATGCCTATGGGCCAGGCCCTTCACGGCCGAATCCTCAAGTTCTTGAACGATCACCGCCCAGCGATGAGATACCTCTACTTCTGTTTTGCGATGAACCTACTACGCCGACAGAAGTTTGAGGTAGATGGGTGGTGGAAAGATCGCATTGAATATGCCGATACTCCGTTCTTCCCTACCCCCGGAAAGTGGGTTCGCGAGACAACTTTGAGGAAGCTTGCGATAAGAGTAGGGCATCTACCTACAGACGTGGCCGATGATTTCGTAGCCACGACTCAAGGCAGCAAGCCGGAGGATCCGTTCAAAGAGGGAGAGGCAGCTGTAGGAGAGGAAGAGGAGGACGATGAGGAGAAGGAAGAGGTATTCACATCATACCTGCAATACACTTATCAAGATCGACCTACAGCCCCAGAGCCGGACTAGATCCGGCAGTAAGGCGTGGTGGAAGATCAGGTGCTGTTGCTAGTGTTAGAAGTGATAGAGAGGACCTCCCTGTAGTCAGGAAGGGAGTTAGGGCTCAATAGATTGATCAATTGATTCCCGGACCGCCTAAATCAAAGGGGGTTCAGTCACTTCTATACACAGACCAGTTCTACACCCTATGGTATCCGTGAACCAAGTTTCGTAACAACCAGGCACCTATCTTAAGTATAGGGCCCCTAATAGCCGACTCACAAGGTAAGCCTCTCATATCACAGAGTGCATCAAACCGACCAGACGCGCCACATATAACGCCTTGCTAAAAAGCACTTATCAGCGTGATTATAAGAGATCACATCTTCAAAAAACCCAAGCATCGATACCTACAAAGTAGTTCTGATTGGATGCTTATAGGTATAAGTTGCGCTATTACTGGCCATTGTCATAAGCCGGTCTCGTAGTATAAGCGATCGCGTCGCTTGCTAGAGAGTACCGTCATCGCTTAGAATGAGTATATGGCTCGGTTGAACTTCTCCAGGTTTGCCAATCCAGAAGAAAAAATACTTTTACAACTTCTACAACTTCTAATCGCCAAGTAAGCGAGTCCGTAGGTGAAACATCTTGGCAGAAACCGGTCGGATTTAAACGCGTTTGGCGGCTTGTTAATATCCAAGACTCATAGAGTGCGACTCAGGTATCTATCTCCCGCGACACGAATTCTCGTCTTTTGAACTAATGACACGGTATTCCAAAGTGATTTGGTTGGCGGGTTTGATCGTTGAATTTCCCAAAGAGGTGAATTTCTAGAAGAAGAGAATGTCGGGCTGCGGGTGACAGCTCGACAGCTACCTATAGTAGTGCAAGTAAGTTAGAGGTTAGGCGAACGGGTTGGAGATATTTAGTACCATAAGTTACCGTGGAGTTTTGAACTCCATCTCAATTAACGCTAAGTACTTTCTAATACCTAAGTGTCGAGGGTTGGGGTAGCTGGGGAGAGGCTGGGGAATGCTACTCTGAGGGGTAAGGATACTGTGTGGGGGTTCGTGGATGCGGGATGTGGCAGCAGAAGCAAATCAGCTCACCGCCGCTTTCGCAGCTAAATTGTACGGATCTTGTACATGAGACGAACTCTCAGTAAATTTTCTTATAAATCTTTATCTTAGATATCCCGAAAATGTTCTATATATCACATCGTCACATAATATCTCAGATATCATCGAATTTGGACCTATGGTATTATCTGTCACAATGTTTTCTCATACATCCTCCGCATCACCGTAACATTTCAAGTGTTCCCATTCACACTACGTCACATGTAAATGTACACACACACCAGCACGTTTGTATTAATAAGTACAGCATAATGCCAACCTTCAGCGGGGAAAGGCATACCTAGATCGTAGTAATTCAGTGCCGGCTCGGCAACCTTCGGGTACTTGTCAGGATAACGCTCCTCATTCGTTTATTGATTCCGATTATTCCCTTTATACCTGTTCTAACGTCTTGGACATGCGTTTGCGACTTTATATGTTGTTGATAGACGATCCGGAAAACACTCACGTGCTTTCTTCTTGGCTGCAGTTCTTGTCCTGGGGTCCTGGGGTGTTGATCTGGGGTTTTCTTTACCAGTACCAAGAACGTCTTCTTGGCGGGTCTCGGCCGCGGGGTAAAGCTTATGTCGACTCTTCGTCGCATCAGTAACTGTTGATCAGTAGGGGAATTGAACTTTATATAGTTTTACATGTCACCTATCGACGTTTTCTTTGTTAGCCTGTTCATGTCATTCATGGTCGGTAGCTCTAGGTATAGCACTAGCGCAAGTAAGCCCACCACCCACTCCCGCCTATCATCTCACCCCTTTTCACGATATCTTATTGTTGTCTGGTTGGTGCCCGGATGCTTCTGTATGGTTAGACCGGGGAGACCCCACATGGTGCCCGCTGGACTAACTCTACGTCGCATTGCATCTACAAGCTTGGATCATGGCCTGACTATTGCTCACGTACTTACGTATTACGCAGGGTCGGTAGTACATACCAGATGGGGCCGTTAGATATCGAGCAGATGAAGTTGAGGGAGAGATAACGGAAAGAACCTCCTCTCCCTCACATCTGCAGCATCGGTGTCGCGATCAGGAACCTAAGTATATATGTTAGCGTTGGAAGAATCGAATTACGTTATACCATTGGAGCTCAGACCAGACCTGAATCAAACAAACCGTCTAGCCAAAAGCAAGGAGACAGTGGAAATTATCGGCGATAATCACCGTTGACTGCCCTCTCGTTACGGGGTCGGTTCGGGCTGCCCTCACGCTACCCTTACTACCGATAAGTTACTTTAGGTAGCTCCTCCGTAGCCACGTTGGTCGAGCTGACGAGTTCACCAGGATTATTTCTCTTGGTATCGTGTGGTACCGGCGCTGGGGTAGGATCCATTGAAATGCAGCCTTGCTCTCTGTTTCGCGAGTTGATCTCGTGAACCTTGTCAGAAAAGTCTTGAAGGTCTCGTGAGGGGAAAGACAAGGATAAAGAGTACCGACCAAATACTTTACTTACCGAACCCCCATGTTACAGTACAATACAGTACCAATACCAATTGCCTTGATGACCACCAGTGATCTTGGCGTGGGTCAACGAACAATGGACGTTCGTTGGACAATGGCGTTCTGTCAGCCAACAGATAAATAGGTGTAGGTAGTTAAAGGATTGTAATCCCCTCTCGTGGTTCCGAGCTGTCAACTCTCGCCTCACATCCTTCTCACGAGAGCTCTTCGAATAGCCCAAAATGGCCGGCGGTGTCAAGAAGCCCGTCAACATCTTCAAATTGAAGAACCTGAACGAGCCAAAGGGCATCTTCAATTGGCGTCTCTGGTTCGCCGTCTGCTCCTTCGGTCTCCTGGGCGCCGCCCGTGGTGTCGACGAGGGTCTGATCAACGGCGCCTTCAACTCGAAGGTGTTCCAGGCCTCCATCGACTATGCCAGCTACAGCGAGACGGAGCAGGCCAACATCAAGGCCAATGTCTCGGCCATGGTGCAGGTCGGTTCCATCGCCGGTGCCCTGATCGCGTTCTTGGTCTGCGATCGCATCGGTCGTATTTGGGCCACACGACAGCTCTGCTTGCTTTGGATATTGGGAATCGCCATCTTCATGGGACACGGAAATAGTCTCGGCGCCGTGTACGCCGGCCGATTCGTCGCCGGTCTCGGTGTCGGTCAGACGCCCGTTGTAGGGCCCGTGTATATCGCTGAGATCGCACCGGCGTCTATCCGTGGTCTCTGCACCTGTATTTTCACCGGCTGTGTGTATCTCGGTATTGTGCTTGCGTATTTCACCAACTATGGCGCGCAGGTGAATATCGGAGACACTACACCTAATCGATGGGTAAGTGAAGACATTATCCTCACAAGACTTTTGTGAAAATTGGATGCTAACTAAGACATACCTAGCTCGTACCAACCAGTCTTCACATCATCTTCGCTGGTCTCATCTTCATTCTCACATTCTTGCAATCGGAGTCACCCCGATACCTCATCAAGAAAGGGAAGCACGAGGAGGCCCTAAAGACGATGTCGCGCATCCGCCAACTGCCGCCAGACCACGAGTACGTCGTAAGTGAGATCACCGCGATCCGCGCCGCGCACGAAGAAGAGATGGAGGCCACGATGGGATCGAGCTGGACCGGCGTGCTCAAGGAGATGTTCCTGATTCCGAACAACGCCTACCGTCTATACCTGGCGCTATCAGTGCAGATTCTATCCCAATGGAGTGGCGCCGGCTCAATCACGCTATACGCGCCGGATCTCTTCGCCATCCTCGGCATCAAGGGCACGAACGAGTCTCTCCTCGTGAGCGGTGTCTTCGGCATCGTCAAGCTCGTAGCAGCGCTAGGCTGCGCCCTGTTCCTCGTCGACGTCATCGGGCGCAAGCGTGCTCTCCTCCTGGGCATCACGCTGCAGGCCATCGCAGTAATCTACATCGCGGGCTTCCTGACGGCGGTTCCCGAGCTGGGCGTCGAAGACGACTACGTGCTGCCCAGCTACGAGGCGTCCGCGAGCCGCGGCGCCATCGCCATGATCTATGTCTCGGGCTTCGGCTGGGCGTTGGGCTGGAACTCGATGCAGTACCTCCTGACGGCCGAGCTGTTCCCCCTGCGCATCCGTGCCGTGGCGACGTCGCTCGCCATGACGCTGCACTTCGCCAACCAGTACGGCAACTCGCGCGCCGTTCCCGTCCTGCTTCTCCCCACGAAGCTGGGCGGCATCACGCCGGGGGGTACCTTCTGGTTCTTCGCGGCTGTCACCATCCTCGGCGGCATATGGGTCTGGTTCTTCGTGCCCGAGACGGGCGGTCGTTCGCTGGAAAGCATGAACCGCCTCTTCGAGCTGCCTTGGTACAAGATCGGCCGTTATGGTAATGATGACGCTGATCGGTTAGATGTAGCGATCGATGAGAAGCAGGCCGATATGCTTGGTGGCGCGGCCGAGCATGTTGATGTGGTGGAAAAGCGCACCTCAAGAGAGGTTTAAGTTTGAGAGATTTATCATATAGGTTCCTAGGTAGCCAGAAATAACGACAGTGCTTTTACCAATTCATAAATTTGATCTACTGGAAACGTGGACGGTCTAAGTGCTAGCTTGTGAGTGATATTCGGGAGGTCCGATCGGACCTCCGATCGGACACCTCGAATATCATCAAGCCCCTGATGAGCGGTGTACAAACTAATAATCAAATGAAGTTATGGATCCAGTAAATTAACTAAATACGTGCTTGAGGCCGGATAATTGGGAAAAAATTGATCGGCCGACTGAGTGACCCTCTGGTACGCAGGTAACTATGCGGAATAGAATCTAAGTGCTGATACTGGTAAAAATGTTTTCTTTACTAGACGCTCTGCATGGGCCATTGATAACTAGCTTAAACAAATTCAAATTGAGAGCCAAACTTGTATCTCCCTTATTATCATGCTCCGAGGCGTACGCCTCACACCGGAGCTTCCACGGAGCCCCTTGAAATTCGGCTATATATCCTACGATATCCACTTCCGGGTAAAGCGCCCAGAAGGGACATACTCACATGTGTCCTTAAACTTGAAATTTGTTGCCCTAACCCTGTGAAAGCAGGAACAATTCGCCAGATGCGTCGCTCGTTACATAAAGCCGCCCAACAGTATCAAACACCAACCCTACAGGGCGAATACAAGTAGACGACGAGCATTGCGTCTCATCCGGGGGATAGAATACATCAATGATGCCCCTATTACTCCACGAAGCAGCCTCAGGCGCGTACGATCCATCCGGGCCTTGGGCAAAAGGGACCGCAACGACCTTGTATCCCGTGGGCGGCTGACGATTCCAGCTGCCATGGAACGTGACAAACAGATTGGTGAATTTCGCATCGAACTTGCAGCCGAGAGGTGCCGAGTGCGCTTGAAAGCCGAGTGCGGGCGGGACGGAAAGCCGACTACATGTATCGTCGTTGAAGCTCTTGGTAGGCACCTGGACAAATTGTTGACCGACCTTAAAGACGTGGTCTGAAAACTCGTCGGGCCTCCATACAGTGAAGCACACCGGATAGCCGTACCACCTATCATTCGCGAGCGTTACATCTCCCAGGAAATTTAGCTCTTCGGAGGGATTATTCATGTGCACGTCTGTTGTTGTGCCGTTTACGGTCCGAGCTAGGTTATCAGCGCTGTTCTCAACGCCCCAGAGCCTAACAGGTGTCAGTATATCTAAGTCTGCTTTTTTGGGACTGGCAGTATAGGAATTCCATTACATATTGTTCCCGTCAAACGCAAGGCCAACCTCGTTGCGGAGCCCAAATCCTGCGTTCCAGCCCTGCGAGGCATAATTGTAACCGCCCAGCGGCACGGAGGATACGTTGAAGACCTTCACGATAGCTCTGGCAGTCTTGGGATCGCTAGTATCTTGGTCAATGTTCGAATCCGAGCCGTGCGAGACGACCAGCAGGTCTTGGCGGTGCGGTGGAATGATCAGTGTTCTCGAGGTATGGCCGGATGTCGCCATTCCAGAGACGACCACGACTGGGCTCGGGCTGACGTCGCCCGTGGTTGGGTCATAGTTCCAGCGGAATACGCTAGACGACGAGCTCGCAAACAAAGTGTTCCCGTCCGCGCTCAGACAAACCCCGTGGTTGAGGTCGGGGTTGGAGATGATGATACGCGTGTTGGTGATACACCCGTTGGCGTCTACCAGGTGCTGGCTAAGACCAACGCCGTCTTGGACAATGAGCAGCCGGCCCCGGCTATCCAATACTAGGTCGCGAGGGCTCTGTAGTCCACCTGCTACCTTGACGTAAGACCATCCCGGAGCCGTGTTGTATTGGGCGATGGCATCAGGCACATTGGGACAAGGCGACAAGAGTACTTTGCCAGGCGCTTCAATGGACAGTATTAGTAAACCGACTGTATATGCCATATACAGTGGGATATAAGACCAACATACCGATAGTAGCCAGTATAGTCGTTGCAAGCCCTATTAACCTCATGACGAAAAGTGGGATTCGGCGCAATCGTGACAACATGTTCTCAAGTTGTGATTTGAATTAGTTGAGGCCATCTGCTTTTCAGTTCATAACCGCATTCCAGTCAGGCTTTAGCGATGAGACATGCGAGGGAGTACCCGTTCCGTCCAGGATTCCTGCCGTCATCCCGTTGCACACGAAAGTATATAAGCACCTGTCTAGCCCGATGGTCCAGTCGGAGGCAGCTCCATTCCACTGCTCCGCGGCCTACCATCGGTGCTTCCTTCCACCAGCTGTGTGAGAGAGCACTTGTGCGAGGTCACGCATCGATAGCCGTGCGTGTCGATACATAGGCTCACGTAAGCTCCGTTGTACCATACTTGGATGATGACCTCGAGTCTCCCCTATTACGTTGACTGTCTGTGTACTATTAGCTGACCCAGGCCGGACTTTTAGTCTTTTGTGGTGTTATACTTTACAACACAATGCTTCGTACTCTGGTCGAAGAGCCCCCAAAATGCCCCTGGGAGAGAGCCTAAACATCTTCACCGGCTATCCGGAATGGACTGTTACGAAGTTATGCTGACAAGACCACTTTTTCTCATGCTGGATGCCTTACTGGACGAGAGAAACCAGTTGCTCATAGTAGTAAAGCATTGGCTCAACCACATGGTGTATATAGAGACGCCGACTTTCAATGTGTATAAGCGAACCCTCTGGTCCAGGGTTTTTTCAGTTTTTGTGACAAAACTGAGTAAAACTGACAGGCCAGCATGGATCGAAGCGGCGACCATTGTAAGTTAGGACCGCTCGCGAAGTCGCAAGCACTCATGCTATCCAACAGCTCTTCCTTTTGTTTGTGACGAGAAAGTTAACAAACGAGGACAGCTAGCTTGCATTTACACTGCATCGTAGATACAGGTAGGTACCTACCTAGGCTATAGCAGGCCCACATAATTATATGTATTACCCCACTAGGTTTAAGTACCTATTTCTACGGAGATAATTCACGAGTTGATAGCGCGTTGCATGCCATTTTATCTTTACCAACAACAAATATATGCAACGTCTCTCTCCCCTTCTACTTGTGCAAATACCTATCATTCAGGTCGTAATCGCACTCGTATAGGCGCGCTGTGAATGCGAGCGCAATAATTGGCCTCGCCTCGCATGGCGCCAATGGGCCGGTTCATGACCATCGCTGCCCTTGGTTCCAAGAGCTGCCATGGACATGGACGACTACTTCTCCGACGATGACCTCGACGGCCTCAACGCCAATGCTCTACAGGAGCTTGAGAACAATGCCCTCCAGCTCACCCAGGCCCAAAGGACCTATAATCGCCCCAACCCGCCCGTGCCCGTGCCCGTGCCCCCAAAGATTCTGCCGCCCCCACCACCGAGAGGCCAGCGATGGTCCCATGTCGCCGCCTACGGCTTTGACGACGACGATTTCGACGATGCTGTGGTAGTGGCTCAGAATGCTCCCCAGCCAAAATCAGCTCTGCCACCTGCGCGTGCTGTCGCCCCTGCAAAGCCGCCCGCCCAGCTTCCCTCGCGGGTGCAACCGAGGCAAACAGAGACCTGGCGTCCCGTTGTTTCTGCCGACAATCGCCATCGTCCACAGCCTGCCAATCCTGCCAACCCTGCCTTCCGACCGCCGGCTCGCCCCGCCCCCGTCGGCCCTCGTGCTTCGCAGCAGCTCCATTCCAGGAACCAAGCGCCCCTACTCCCCCGTCCTGCCCCTACGGTGTCATCCGGGTACCAGTCGTCCCAGGCCCCACGCCAGACGGGCGCCGCCACCTCCCATGAGTTCGCCACCCTTCAAGCACAGGTACTGGACCTCAAGTCTAAGCTTACCACCAAAGAGGGGGAGGTCAGCATCGTGCGGAAACTCTTGGAGAAGGCACGCGAAGATCATGAGCGGGAGGTTCAGATTGTCAGGGCACAAGCAGCCGAGAAGCTAGCAAAGAAGGAACGAGAGTCCGAGGCTGCGAGGGCGGCTCAGCAATCTGCAGTCACCGAGCTCGAGTTCACCAGGCGAGATCTGAGGGAAGAGGTCGTCCGTGCCAAGCGCCACGATGGGCCGAGCACGCCCAAAAAGATTGCGAAGACATGGGGCGTCTCGGATGGGTTTGAAGATGTCGAGATGGCTGCCAGCCCGAGTAAGGGCAAGCGCGGCAAGAATGCCGGTCCGGTGGCCGGCGCCGTTGTCGAACCTCCGGCGAAACTCTTGAGGACACCCACCAAGAGCAAGCGGAAGCGCCCCGCGATGGACAGCCCCGTCACGGCCTTGGAGACACATTCAGAGGATGTGGTCATGATGGATGATGCGGGGATACCAGTACATGATATGGCTATCGTTAGTTTAACGGCTCCTGTTACGCAAAGCAGTGTGCCTTTCGATGTAAGATGCCATGCTGACTTGTGAATCATCCGGTACTGACGATCTCTAGTACTTGAAAGTAATCTTGAACCATAGTTCGGCGCATGGCCGTCCTCTGGCTTTTGAGTATCTATCTCGTTTCGAGCTACCATCTAGACCCAATGAAAGCATTGCTTCTATTTTGCTCCGGAAACTGAGCACCGCCGGCGACCCTGGCGACCCTACACAGTTACCCGTCCAATTTTGCTTGGAAGTCATCCGGCTGTGGGATGCGTGCAGGGCCGAGAAGGTTGTGAGTGCTTCTACCCCCTGTTCCTAAGCGAGACTCTGGCTAATCGAGTCACAGTTAGCTCCTATTACTGAGCTTGTATCACTAGTTTCATTCACTACGCAGTTACAGACCGTGGCACTCGCTCCGTACATTGCTCCTAGTCTTCTTCCGGTGGCGATGGACTCCTGCTATGCTGTAGCTATACCCCGATTCAATAATCCAGCACCTGGCGAACCCACTACCGACGAATTCACTCAACTTAGAGATAATATCGACACCCGCAAGATCCTATCGCTCATGTACCTCACGGTGCTTGGTTGCGCAACATCCAAACCAGCTGTCGGCAGTGTCTTATCGCCAGCTGTAGATTTCTGGAGCCAAGTACACATACAGTTCATACTCGTGTATCTCAACCGCAAGCAGCCCATCGACGACTTTATCGCGGTGTTGAGACTGCTCTGCACGTCCGTGTTCCCCGATAGCATCGGACCCATCAACCCGGACAAAACACCAGAGGAAATCGCGCAGTTGCTGATCGACCGGATCTCCGTCTACATGACGGACACGTCACGATGGGACGCGGACGAAACGAAACTACGAGATCTGCGACTAGCCTCGCTGCAGACGCTCTCGGCATTTGCGCGATCGCAGTTCGGGCTCGTGCGCCTCGCCAAACACGACTGGATCATCCCGCGGCTGGTGACGCTATTATCGTATAGCATCGAGGAGCTCTACGACGGCGACATGCAGTACTCGTCGACAACGACGGACGACAGCCTGCAGAGCGTGGTGGCGCATACGATGTTCCTGCTCCACATGATCGTCACGAGCCCACAGCCGGACGGAGAGGCGGCGGTCGACGTGTCGGCCAAGCTGGCCAAGACGACGGGCGGGTCTCAGAAGTACCTGCTCAGCCTGTCCCGGCTGAATTTCGCGGACGACCTCGTCTCGGAGGACACGGCGGAGCTGGCGCACGAGCTGCTGGAGCTCGCGGTGACGTCAGAGGCGGGCGAGGAGTTGGGGCTGTTTTTCAGCGGTTGATTGCTAGTTTATTAACTAAATATTAACTACAACAGGAGAGGTGAATGGCATGTCGATAGGGTATTCTCAAATTTTGGAAATGGGCGTCAGAAATTATAAGGGTGGATGGGATAAACCAGGGACGGACTGAATATATCATGTTTTTACGGTGCGTCGTGGGAATACCCGGATAGTTTTCAGCACTTGCATGTCGCATGTCGTGTGTCTCTAAAAAGCAGATGCAAAAATAGTACTCTAGGTTAGACCAGGGTCTTCTACATATACATATACCTATTGAGGTCTGTTTGGCTTACTATCTGTTCGATGATTGTGGTGTGTGAAGGTACTCGAATATGCTGGTTGATCATCTACCAAACCTAACCCCCAAAATCCGCAAGATCCGCTAAGAAGTACTTAATCTTCAGATGTTCAGGCATGTGAAAGCGGCGATCGGGCACACACCGGACCCGCTCCAATCCCGATTACAGCGCTGTCGCATACAAGTAAGTCTGCTCAATAGCTCAATCTGTGAGCCAAACTTAATGATGCTGATGACATGATATTATTTTGTTGTTACACTAATTGATTGCCTACTTACCCGCTAAAATACTTGGACAACAGCAGATATAAATCAAATCCACTAGATGTTGCTTTCGTCATTGGCGGATTCGACGATTTGCGCCAAGAACAAAAACCTGGAATACCCACTTGTCGCTGCCTCCTAGCAGCTGAACGGCAGGCACTACTGAACTACGTATATCTATCTACTCAGCAGGTAGCAGAAAATCCCATCCTTGTGGTCGGGTCGAGCCGCACAGCACTCATTTATCCTGTACCGTACTGTACGTTACTGCACCTCACCCAACAAACTGACTGTGGGCAACGCAAATCCGGGCAAGGCTCTCGACCCTAATTCCCGGTTCCCCAGGTTTCTGCACAATATCGTCATATCTAACCTAAGTATCTAGATAATCTGCGCTATCAACTGTCGATTGTCGACTTTCTGCGCCTGCGCAAACGCACACGCACACTCTCACTCACGCATACGTATACGCACACGACAGTGGTCTATCTGTCTTCTTGGGGTCTCGTGCCGTGCTGAGGTTGTTGACGCCGCCGTCGTCATTCGTCCCTGTCTAACAACCCGACATTGTCTCACACCCCGCTCGCCCGCGCCTTTGTCTCTGTCGCTTGTCATCGCCATCATCATCATAAGACAAACCCTCCCTCAAGAAACGTCATGACGAAGCCACGTCGTGGGGTCCGCTTCCCCGGCCGGACCGCCAACGGCCATTCCTCTGCCGATGGTAGGAGGTCCAGCATGAGCGAGGCCAGCGACGACGGCTCCGGATCGCCCGTGAGAACGAGGGGCGTACAGACGACTCAGCTGGATAATATCAGCGAGGTAGGTATTCCCCTCCCCTCCACCCTCTTTCTTTTCTGTCTTCCCTATCCTCCCCGTCATGTATCTGTTTCTGTTTCTGCCAGTCCGTCCGACTAACTGCTCGTCTCCCCCGCGATACAGAAGCCAAACGAACCCGCCTCGTCCGCCGCCCCGCAGCCGTCGGAATATGAAAAGAAAAAGGCCAACTTCCTGGTGCGCACGTTCTGGACGTTCGTGATGATCGGGCTCTTCTTCACGGCGCTGTTCGCGGGCCACATCTACATCATCGCCTGCATCACCATCGTGCAGATCGTGTCGTTCAAGGAGGTCATCGCCATCGCCAGCGTGCCCAGCCGCGCGCGCCAGCTGCGGCCCACCAAGAGCCTCAACTGGTACTGGCTCGTCACCACCATGTACTTCCTCTACGGCGAGTCCGTCATCTATTATTTCAAGCACATCGTGCTCGTCGACCGCGTGCTGCTGCCCCTGGCCACCCACCACCGCTTCATCAGCTTCGTGCTCTACGTCATCGGCTTCGTCTTCTTCGTCGCCAACCTGAAAGCCGGCCACCTCAAGTTCCAGTTCACCAACTTCGCCTGGACCCACATGGCCCTCTACCTCATCGTCGTCCAGGCCCACTTCGTCATGAACAACGTCTTCGAGGGCATGATCTGGTTCTTCCTGCCCGCCTCGCTCGTCATCTGCAACGACATCTTCGCCTACATCTGCGGCATCTCCTTCGGCCGCACCCAGCTGATCAAGCTGTCCCCCAAGAAGACCGTCGAGGGCTTCGTCGGCGCATGGGGCATGACCGTCGTCTGGGGCTTCCTCCTGACCAACGTGCTGATGCGCTCCAAGTACTTCATCTGTCCCGTCAACGACCTCGGCGCCAACGTCTTCACCGGCCTCGTGTGCGAGCCCAACCCGGCCTTCCTGCCGCACACCTACACCCTGCCCCATCTGTTCTTCCTCCCCGAGGGCACCACCTTCTCCTTCACCTGGGAGCCCATGCAGTTCCACACCATGGTCCTCGCCTCGTTCGCCTCGCTCATCGCGCCCTTCGGTGGATTCTTCGCCTCCGGACTCAAGCGCACTTTCAAGATCAAGGACTTTGGCGATTCCATCCCCGGTCACGGCGGCATGACGGACCGCATGGACTGTCAGTTCATCATGGGCTTCTTCGCCTTCATATATTACCAGACCTTCGTCGCCCAGCATAAATTGAATTACGGAAACGTCATGGAGCTCGCTATCACGGGCTTGACCTTGGAGGAGCAGGTGGAGCTCGTCCGGGGATTAAGCAAATACCTCGAGAATCAGGGAGTACTTGATCCTGTGGTGAGTGCTTCGTCTTGTTTTTATTTTCCGCGCTATTTATCCCTTCTTAATCCCTATCCTAAACACCAGTCAGTCCCATGCTAACTAAATCTTCACAGATCGTAGCAGGTCTCGATAGAGCATTGTTAGCTCGTCGGTAGAAAATTTGGGGGCTCTTTTTGACGGTTAATACCATTATAGACTTACTTTTCTTCTTGGGGAGGTAATAGGGACAACGTGTAAGAGATGCGAAAAAAAGGGATCTTCCTTCTAGGGTTTTAATGAGATGGTGTCTGTCTACGAGGAGGGAGGCAAAAAAAGGAAAAAGAGAGAGAAAGGAAGGAAGAGTGAATGGCTGATACGAGTCACGAAGGTGGTGGTTAATTAGACCCGAAAAAACACCGTTTGCACACGCACGGAAACTTCTTCCCTATGTGAGGAATTTGATATGAGTGGATGGAATATTCGTTGTATTATATCCCATATCTATCCCTTTGTTATATTTAATGATGAATGGATTTTGTTCATTATCTGTCTGCATCTTGTGGAGTGTGTTTTGACTTGCGTGGTGGGGGGCTTTTGTTGGGCGGTGGTATGGTGAGTTTGTTAAGGGGTAGTAGGAGGCTAGAAAGATCTCTAAGACGAGACGAGGCGAAAGGACCAGCGTGATGTGTCTATTAAAGACCGTATGTACCTTTTCTCTTGGGGCTATATGATGATTTCGAATTTCCTACGGAAGTCTCAGGCTTTGGTATTTCTGTGGTATAGTAGTATATTCGTCTACCTCCTATCCGGCTGGTATCAGTAGACCTTGATGTACTTACTTATCTATCTAGTTTGACATGCAAGTAGCTCGATTACATAAACCAAGGATGTGAAGATACTTGATGTAAGTCAGATAGAACTTAAAAAGGTGAGGGAAGTTGTCTTTCGCGGGAGTTCAAGTCTGGACAAGGAAAATAGGGGTTGGTGAGGGCCAACCACCGCCCGATGGATTCTATATATATAGGTGCTGTCCAGAAACCAGACTATTGCTTTTATCATGCTACTATGGTCTACGATTGTATATCTAATAACTTTGTGACTCCAACAGAGAAATCAACGAGACGGAAGAGCTTTATTTTTGCCCGATATTTGTCGGACGTCTCGCCGCGTATTTTACTACAGAAGCGACAGCGCAGACTGCCCTCGTACTAAGGACTGAGAAAGATACGCGCTACCTCTCATTTCTCTATTCAGGCGGATAGCGTAAAAAGTCGAGTTTATCGTCCTATCCCGTGCGCTCCTTAGCCGGTGAAATACGACTAACACCCACGTTTTCTTGCTTCTTTTCTGTAATTTACGTATAGCTGAGACAACTAGGTACAATAACAATGGTAAGATAGCCACTTGAAGTCACGTCTTTATTCTCAGTATCTTCACTATGCTAATTGAGCGTTAAGTATAGCCCTAGTTTCATTTTCGTTCTAATCAGCCTTATATCTTCCGAATCCTAGTTCTTCTGCTCCTTGAACGGATCAAGTAGTGTTCTTGAGGTGGCTGCTGGCGTGATGGATAAGACGCTTAGCTAAACATTAAATTAATATGTGATACTTCGGTAGTGTTCGATTGCTAGAGTTTAAGGTCCATCTAGAGTAAAGTTGAGCAACTAGTAGGTCGAATGTAAGGAGAAGGACTCAATGTTATTGATTGCTGAGGGGCTTAGGTCTTTAAATAGTCAAATATCTATCGTATACTTACTTATGAGGACCCTCCTGTGCACTCAGTGTCTGACATTCATGCAGAGAGTTGTCTTATTGATTCTTTGGAAAGGAGGGAGATAGATTTTAGGTTTGAAGCCGATCAGCGCCGTCAAAAGAAGTTTGAAAGACAGTGGAAAGGGGCAGTAAGTTAGAGCACAATATAGGAGAGTTCATATACTAACCTAGATGTCTTTTGTATAAACAATAAAGTTGTTCTTTAAGTGCTATGGAGGATAGTCTTGCCGTCGCGAGGCATGATTAGTCTTTCGTATATCCATTAGCATAATTGATAGAGGTGTTTATTTTGTCAATCGTTACGCAACAGCAGATTCGCAAAGCATCCCTTAAATCCATCGTGAATGAATTTTCATATAAACACAATTCATCAAACTTGCGCACATCAGCAAGGACATATATAACATTGCTACTGGCCCAATCAGCGTTTATTTCTGTGGCTTTGACATATTGAGTCATCACTTAGTGCTTCAATTTTGAAATTGCTGGCCATTTAATCATCATCTTTTGAGATTGGTGTGTATGCTTGGTGATTTGGACAGTCGAATGTGTACTTGTGATATATCACATTTGTCTCCCAGATAGACCCGATCTCATGCAAGATGGAGATTAGCGAGGTGGGATGCATTTCGTCATGTCGACGAAGCGAGAATTAAAATAGATAGTATTTTCGCTTAATTATCATAAGTAATGTAAGCAGGAGTTCATTTTAGTATAGTAACTCAGAATTCGAAATGAGTTCGTATTCGACTCGACCAGCACCCTAACAATCTATGCAACGCTTCCTCCTATAATCCGAACCAAGTGTCTTAATAACATTAAAGCCAAGAAATGCAGAGCTACCTGATGGGTTCTGTATGTGTAGCACCGAGCTCCCTGTGACCTTTTGACAGCGAATATGTTCCCGTGTGAAAAGGCATACGAATATATGCAACTACCGTCACAGTCTTTGTCTATTGAAATGTACAACTGGAGTTTCTGTCCTTTCCAGAAAAGAGTACCAATGAATAAGTCTAAATTAAATGTGAAGCTATAAAGTTACAGCTGTCAATAACAAACACCACTTCCTACGTACAAGGCAATGTATCTAGGCTGCAGCCACGTCTCCCGTTCGCTTTAGCATACTAGTTTAAAGTACTTTAAACAACCTTGGAACACAAACACGGCGTTCTGTCTCAAGACATACGACTTAGCTCGGACGACCGGTGTAGATACAGTGGCGAAAACATCGCTATCGGTTCGGGAAAACCAGTCTTCGGAGGTCGGATGCGGGCAAACGTCGTGTTACCCACCCGTAACTTTCTCAGCCACAAAGGCGGAGGATTCTAAAAGGTACATGTTGGTAGCCCGATACGTGAAACATCGGCACACGAGATGACCGGTTCAGTGACTGTTTACACTACCTACATTTTCTACTCGGTGAAGATAGCGAAGCGAGGGCTCGTTGCGTAAGCAATCGGCCGAGACGCTGCTGTGCAGCCTAGAATTAGGAATGAGGTTGGCACGGGAGCCTTGAATATACAGATCGCCAGTAGCCGGCGGCTGAAACTTCAACAGCGAGATCTCGATCTTCTTGTGCTCCCCGGTTGAGATATTGTCTTGTATTGCTAATCATCTGACTCGTTTAATCAAATTCGAACCTCGTATCTCCTGCCTCGCATTAAGTAAGTAGCTGCATCCCGGAACACGTCCCAATGAAAGTGTGCTTCGCCTATGTGTATCCATCCACATTCGGCCATATATTACAGCCACAACGGGGAGATGCAGCACAGGAGGCCGGCTCTAGAGCAAGCCCGTTGTTAGAAAAGAGAATGAGAGAAAACGGTGATGTCTATCACGCATTTAACCCAGCGTCTTACACACCATTAGAAGCCACGCACGGGTAGATATATTAATGTGGAGGATGGTCAACAACGAATCACTTCGCGTCGCGTCGCATCTTATCGCCTCTTACTTGCACATCATCATACCTAGGTGTGAGATGTTAAACATATTAACGATTCGTACAGATTTACCCACGTATATGAAATAGATTCTTAGTATGTAATAGTTATCCGAGCTGAAATAGGTGTGGATTTATCTCGTTTCTAGTCCGGCTCGCTACCCTTGCCCAAAAGATGACGCCACGCAGAAATCCTCATGCACGTAACTCGCACCAATACCCCTGTGCAGCGGCCATACCACGTTTTTCACTTTTCGTGTCGGTGTACGTAGTAAACGACGGGTATCGGGGTCATGTGCCAATGCGGGCTGTCTCTGTTACGTAGATCCTCCATTGCAGGATCAATCTTGCAGGCTCTGCATTGCAGATGACCAACCGACCGATGCTTCTATCACGCTTTATGTCGGTGTTATAGTCGAAGAGACGGTGTCGAGTAACAAGTCGGGCTCTCTTAATAAACGCCCTCATCCAATGCAGCCATCCTCCTGTTCAGCCGGCGAAGTGGAACTCGGCATTGCATTAGAGCGGACCACCCGGTTCAGGGCTCCCATCCGCCGAAGAATTACGCGTGTTAGCGCGGAAGGCCAGAAATTGTCGGAGGGAAAATCAGCTCGCTACGCCCTTAGCGAGGAATCGATGCTAGCAGGCCGGCTGTAGCTGCATCGCCCGGGTAATTCCGCCAAATTCGGCCCTAGGAGATGCTGGATAACACCCGATTGGGAATTCCCAAGTCCATGGAGCGGGATCTTAAACACACTACCCCGGTCCAAAGATAGAACTATAGACTGAGGCAGTATAAAGTAGGGAACGATCCGTGCTTAGGTGAGATGAGGGAACGGTGCAAAAATACGGGGTAGAACAAGACATGACTTGCACTGACATTCGTTCTCTTCAATCACGTACGTCCTGTCACTCCGCTATACGAGGCACGTACGTAGTTGTTACTGCGTAGTGATCCTATGCATGTACGAATCTGGTGATAGGAGGAGAGGGGTCATGATAGGATGCTCACCCTTGGATTCCCCTCCGTCAAAGAGACGGGGGTTTAATAACGGCGAGACAAGGTGTACACACCAAGACACATCCGAGCCAGCTCTCCTTTGTTACATCCGTCAAACAGAATTACTCTAGCCGTGCTGCAACCAAGCAAGAAGACTCAGAAATACCTGATGATGTATGTTCTTATCCGATATATGTTGTCGCCATACGACAACAAGCAACATGGAAGACACGTCGTCAACGTCGCAAGGAGCCACGAAAATGAAGACAGTCCTTCTAGTTGGGTTGCCTACCAACAGGCATATTGACCAGCATAGGTTTGGATATGTAAATAGGTTATGGTGTCTGAGGTGTTGGGGGGCTAACGCAATAGCTCTCCCCACAATCAATCGGTAAGCTAACCTATATGATTTTCTCTTATGCCTGTCAGCCATTCTTGGCTGCGGGCGCATAGTTGCAGGCAGCAAGTTATACTCAAGAGGCCTGTACAGTCAACGCCGAATCCTAAGTCTACTTCTTGTCTTCTAAGCCACAATGTCTGCACCCCTACCCGGGCCAACAGTTATACGTCCTCTAGACATGCTACGCCCGTGATTGGATACCGACTGGGCGGAACCGTAAATCATTGAATGAGATTCAATACTAGCTTTGGTCGGCGTCTGCGCACTTGTCCGTTACTTGCTGACCGCGTATACGTTTAAGACAAGCTATCCAATGTTGTTGCACCGCCATAATCATTAGACATGCGCGTGGACCAACATCACAACGCCAAAAAAGACTCATTCGTCTCTACCATTATCGTGCTCTTGTGAATGGTAGAATGCCCAGTTTCAAGTATATCTTATCACACACCTTGGCCGCGAAAACCGCTCCTTTATAGAGCAAGTGACAGGGGTGCCGATACTGCGCCTTGCTCGGTTTTACTCATACAAACTCATCACCTGCCCGCCCCGCGTTGCACTGGCGCCGCTTGTCATGCCCGGGTTGTCCATCCTGTTCATGCTGTCCACACGTGTATCTCAGCCCTAGGAGAGTTCTCGGGCGGCAAAACGTCACCCTCCAAGGAAGCCGACTAATTGCATACTGTCGGACAGTGACTACTACACCTGGTCAGCTAACCCCAGCTAGGCATGGGGCAATGAGGGGCTCATGATCAACTTGTAGGTTCCCGTGTTGTTCAGGCTGCCTGGCTGTGCCGTTTTGATAGGTTAAAGTAGAACAAGTATTGTCTTTGTATGGCAAACCCTGTTTGCAGCCGTTAGGTATTTTGTAGCAAGAATCTTGGGACTGGATATATGACTGAGTTCCGTCCCTCCTACATAGACCTGGTCATTCCTCTGCATCCTGGCAGTTGGTATACTCTAGTATTCAATCATCTACTTTATTTCACCTTTCAGAACATCCTATACAATTCTGAGATTCGAAATGGCTATCAGCGTCCCGTCCCGCTTGAAGTCATATCTTCGCCAAAAGCTTGAAAAGACTAGGAGATGCAACGCCCAAGCATCGACAGATACAAATAAGTCGGAGAGAAGAGATCTAACTTCACCGGCGACACCTAGAACAATTAAACCTGATGTATCTACAACGAGGCCTAGATTCGATGAGCAGCACGACTCTTCATTCTTCCAGAAGCTGCCTCTCGAAATAAGGAAGATGATATACGCATATGTGTGGCAAGGACCTTACGATCACATGTACCACGAGTCTAACGGCCGGCATTTACATTTCAAAGATGGCCATTGGGTGCACACTCGCTGTGTGATGTATCAGGAAGACGATGAAGACTTAGATCTAATTCAGAAGCAGATGGACCTAATACGTGAAACTGGGAGAGGAGATCTGCTTCTCTGGCAGCGAAGACTGGCCTCGACATGGGGACAACGCCATTGGAGGTGCGCCGAGAGAATCGAGTATGGCAAACCGACCTCGATCGACCGCACCGACCTTGGAGCTCTAATGATCGCATGCAAAAAGATGTAAGTCTTTCTCGAGATTATCCATCTTAGAAACCAAGAGCTAGGTGCTGACGAAGATTCCCAATGCCAAGGCATCCAGAAGTGATGGAGTCTTTTATTGAATGTCACAAGATAATATTCAACGACCTTTTCTCCGCCCACCGCTTCCTATTGCGGCCTGGCTCCTCTCATCCCATTCGTCGCCTGCGAAACCTCGAGCTCACGCTAAGCGTGCCGTTCCATGAGCTCGCGCCCTTTATGACCATTGGCCCCTCGGACACCGACGACAACGACGACGTCGCTGAAAGCACCACTCTTATGAGAGCTAAGAGCAGTCGCTTAGGCGCTATCCTCGTCGCTCTTGCAGAGTATCCCACGTGTCTACACAGCCTGCGGATCTCGCTTGATGTGTACGACAGGGGACCGTGGCGGAAAATCCCCGAACGTACACTCGCATCGCACCTAGCGCGGATCCCCGTGCGAAGGAGCAAGAAGGGAGAAGTGAACTACATCGTCGAGCTTCCATCTGCGCTACCTATTCGGACGCATTATGCTAGCTTGCAAGAATTAGATGATGGGTGCGAGGCTTCTAAGGGTGACAAGAACAGAGAAGCAATGGCATTCAAAGTCACGCGTCGGCCACCTCTGCGATATTGGCAGTTCAGTCCGGGTGAGGTAGAGCATTTCACCTGGGAGACATGTCGTGGCGAGAAGCGGCACCAGCACTGCTGGATTGCACTGAGCAAGGCGACAAGGTTCATCTCGAATCCGTATCTAGTTGACTTCACCGAAAGATGAGATGAGATGACATACGGTCATCTGCCATGTCTTTTACGTGTTGGCTCAACTTGTTGCTACCCATCCGCACTGGAGTGAAGAATGAGTCAAGAGCACTGGTGACCGTGCTGTACCGTTTCATTTGCAGCGGGTGCTTGGGCGTCAGGGCAGGGATCTCAGACACGCGGTAGCAGGGCGTATGCCATGCAGTGAGGTGGGATCACATGCGTTGATCATATGGGGCGGTGCTAATTAATTACTTACGGGTTGCGGCTCTATAATGCCTCCACTTGATCTACAGGGCATATTTAGGCGAGAAAACGTGTTGCTATGTATGATCGTCATGGCTTAAGTTGGGGTTTTAGAAGGCGCTGAATTATTGTGCAAAACAGGCAGATTTTAATCCATAACTACATATCCAGACTAGCTAGCTACTGATACCACTATACCCTAGTATTCGAGCCTAATACTTACACTTGAGAACAACTTACACTATCCGTCACGTCACATGCTGGGATTGTGACTCGATAGCGTCATCATGTTTCTTGGGCATCAGTGGGCGTACCGCTCATTTGGTTGGGGTGGCATCACCCACCATGACCAACCACGAATTCTATCACGACGTCTCATCCACTGTTACGAGATGCTAGGCAGCCGAGCATCACAGCCATACACAAGCTCCGTACGAAGAGAGCTAGGCGAGAACTGAGGAAGCGAAAGGGGTGCAATGCTACACGCAAAGCTCAGCGCATCATGCGCCTACTGGATTATGACCCTGAATGGGAAATACTTGCGGTTGGAACATGGTGGTCAGTCATGCCTCCGCTGTTGTAGACGTCGCCAACAACATTTAGCCTACCCTCCTACGTGGTGGTGTAGTCACAACAGCTCCCCGCTGTCTACATGCAGCATTACAGTTGTTGGTGCTACTGTATGCGGATGAGGGCGGCGTAGTCCACCACTGGCGGTCCAACAATAACATGTCCGTGTCAGTGCATCGAAGCGGGCCAAGGTTACAGCGCAGACCGACGGCCACAGCTATTGAACGCAGTCGAGATCTTCCATCCCTGACAATCGTCGCCCAATCGAGTCTATGTAGAATCAGCACATTCCCTCGACAGATGGTTTTGTCACATATCTGACTCTTCTGCGCTTGTGTCTGCGCACGTTCGCGGCTGAGGACCCAGAGTTTTTGGGCGTAGTGAATTGGACTAGCTTATCAAAGTAGACTCTGAGATGCGCAACTAGTCCCTGTATGTAACTTCGAGCGACCCAGATGTTGAACTGGCATTTTCTTCAACGTATTCCGAATATAAGATAGAGATTGGGTCTAGTAAGACTGTAGTCGTTTATCCTTCCTCCATTGGCAGATAACACATCATTGGATGATCACGCAACAAGCCGGGTGTGGCGCACTTTCGGATGACGGCAAATGTTCAGCTCGGATCATTTATCCTCGGTCGTTTAGCGCCCGAGATTCGGGGGATGACACGCAGAATGCTGGGTTGTCTTGGGACTTCGAAAACACTGTATCCGGACAGATTGAATGAGTCAGCAACGACTAATAAGGCCAGAATCGCCGGGTTTAACGGTCGCAATTGACTCTTGTAGCTACCAAACAGCCAGACATGGAGGAAATGATGCGCTTTGGGACATAGTTTAGAATGAGTTACTCTCTCTTCATTGGATATTCCTCTTGCCCAAACGCTTATTTTAGATGCAAGGATGAGCTTCACCCTATCGAATAGACAAATCTCATTATTGTAATACCTGAAGCGTCTGCTCTGCTTTGTTCTGCACACTTCCACCCGACATTGGCACTTTTAATCCCATAGTAAGTAAACAGCATTCTTAGTCGTTGGGAAAAGGGGAGCGACGATTCGCAAGTACTCATGTGACTAAACCAGGTAAACCCAGGTCGTCTAGTCAGGCTGATCCCTAGCGGCGACAGACTTATATATGAGATGTCGATAACGTCCGTGTTTAGCGTGCCTCTCTAAAAATGAATCGAGATAGCGAGAGGTTGGCGCATACATGCAAACCCTCTTACACCCGGTACCAAGGTGTTTGAATAGAGTCGAATGTGGCACATAGCTCCTTCTCCAGTAGTCAATCATACAGCTAACTGTTCTACAACTATTACTTCTCATATCATTTGAAAGCTATCAGGGGCACTCAGCAAGGATATAAAGCAAGTGGTGTTTAATAGTTTATATGAGCTAGTAAAGAATGATTAGTTTTATATGTTTTAGTGTTTGGGCATGTAATTGATCGACAGAAGCTGATCTTATGTATTGTTAAACATATTGAATGATGTCTATTAATTAGTACGAATTCACGAGAATTTGAGTCTACTTGTAATAAATTTAGTTGATCAGTCTAACTGCTAGGCTTACGACATTCATTCTATGACCTGCCTTAATTGTTAATGTTCTAACTAGATCCTGGCTTAAGGGAGCTTAATGGAAACTAGAGGGGGTGCACGCAAGTTTGGCCGACCTGAATGAGTCTCAGCAGCCACACAGACTTACGGAATTGGGAATGCGCCGGAGGCCATTCAGTCTAGGACTCCAATGTCATACAAGAGCGTCAAAGTTTGTACGAGGCTCCAGCTGCTTAGCTATCCCTATATGCTTAACAGAATAAAGCAAGTCATGAAGAGCGAGCGAAAGCGAGTGTGTCGCATATACGTAGATCTTGAACCGCTGCTTGGTTAAAGAAGAGGCCTTCGCGGCTCCTTGCTCTAAATCATTATTGCAATTATTGATTTTCTTCAAGCCCTTGTCGAATCCAGCCAGTAGCAATAAATTGTACGTGTAGCAAGGACTAGAGGTTCAAGGCTTGGAAGGGTATCCTATCTATAATCTGCTAAGACGACAAACAGGCCACACATGTTTAGCACTTTCTACTACTAGGCGGCGTCCCAAGGTCTAATATATGCGAAGGCGCGGCTTCAGCTCCTCGTTTTTGTTCACTTCGCGCCTTGCTTATCTCGTAGTGTCCTTTATAATATTGAGTGGACTTCTATCTGTTGTTTCGAGGTAGGATGCACCTTTCTTTAGCTTGACAGGGTAGGTCGCTAGACTGTCTCATGTCCTAGTTGAAATAGAAGAAGATTCTCATCAATAGAAGATAAGGTCATTATCCCGTGCTGTAATGTTCCAGAAATTAATTTGAATTCATCTTATATGTCTTTCGACAGATTAAGCCAAATACAAATGTGTACAAGACATTCGAGGGAGGGAATATTTGAATATGAATAGGAGACCTTGTATTGTAATTTCAAGCAAATAATGGAAGCATATCCAGGGCTAAGGGTGATAGGATCTGATAGCCATCAATGGGAGGGATTCATGTGACTTATTACCAAGCTTGATCGGCATGCGGCGCTAACGAGCGCTCACTTGATGCTGATAATGCATCATGCAGAAAAGGAGGAATATAAAGCAACTTGACCCATGTACATACTTTTATTGGAAAGCTTTACCTTTCCCGACCACGTATTAGCTGGGACAATTAAGTGTGAAGGAAAATGAAGCTTGAGACATTAACACCAGAACCCCAGAACTCTATAAAAGGGGGATGAATTCTTATTGGCCGCGACGAAGTCTGCAATGATCTGATTGGTCAGAGTCTATTTGAGGCGTCAACCACAACGTATTCGTACCAGGTTCTACTGTGTGGCTTGCGTGTGAAAAGCAGGCGAAGGGGGGTACCAGGGACGATTTAAACATACTATAAGATTTACAAAAGGAGGTCTTCCCTAGGATTATACATGAAGCTCAGCTAACACAAAAAAGATACGCGTTACGAAAGGGACAGCGGCCGAGTTCCCAGAAGTCCAACCCTCCCGGGCGGAGCCCCTCTGGATGTGTAAATTTCCCTTAATTAATAGGCCTGTAGACCTGGGTCCTGGAGGGGCTGGAAGTATTCTACATATTATAGGTCAAATCGAAGTGCTTTGGCACTTTGATCTACAACATATTAAAATGGAGCTTCGCCGGCAAAGCTTTCCATTTTAGTGACAGCTTGAGTGGTGCTACAGATTACTTATATAAGACCTTGAGATGTGTAGAAATCGGGTTCAAGACAATTTTCACTAGTCAGCTCGTAAGAGCTCGCTCTTATATCATTTAAACCCTGCAAGACCACTTTCTCCACCGCATTGTGAGCACTGGGTGGCTAGAAAGCTACCTGGGTAGTCATATTAAGTGTTTTATGTAAGTATCTAAGGGCGAAATGCCAATAGAGGAGTTGGCGCGTCAAGAATATCTGGACAGGAACGTTTTCATAGGAACATAATATATAATGTGGGAAGCTACACCTCTGATGTAAATGTACTACATTAAGATTTTCTCGCTTCTCTTCTCTTTGACCAAGAAGCTGCAGCTATTAAGCCCCTACCATCTATGTAGCACTTAGGCATCAATAGCAGTGCCTAATTATTCAATTTCAATATCGCGACAACCTTGACACTCACCCGACTGGGATGCACCAAACCTTTCAATAATTACCCCAAAATCAGCCCATTCCATATTTCCACCCATCGACTAGTGTAGTTGCTCTCTCTAACCCCTTACTCAAATATTCGGCACTTATATCGGGAACCAGAGCATGAGGGTGGTATTGTGGCCTTTCAATTTTGTAAATCGTGGTCTCAACCAAGACTATCGATGTAACACTGTCGTTGAAAATCCCATGATGAGTTAAATAGAGAGCAAGGGACTGTTCGACATTAGCGGTGTGGGATCCTAGCCCTAAACCGTACAAGGCATTCTTAGAAGGCACTCTCACTAGTGGCCAAATTCACTATGTATTAGTGTCAACCCTGCCCTAGCGGAATATTAGCCAATCAACGCGCGGAATTTGTTAAAATATAGTGAAATCATAAAATGATTGGTTGATTTGAAAAAGACCGGTACTGCTGGGTTAGGTTAGTTGATTCTGTTTAGATATTTAAGCTGTGTGAACGTACCTCCAATAATAGCATATCCATCCGACCGTGTCAATTCTCACTAAACTATCAATTTTTCCTCATGCGTCTTTTACAGCGTGAAACCAACGGCGAATTCAAGCTGGTTGAATTCTTTGGCAAAAGACCTCCTCCATATGCTATTCTGTCGCATACTTGGGGAGCAGATGACGAAGAAGTCACCCTTCGGGATATATTGAACGATAAGATGAAAAGAAAATCTGGCTACAAGAAGATACGCTTCTGCGCAGAACAAGCTAAAAAGGATGGACTTCAATTCTTCTGGGTAGACAGTTGCTGCATTGATAAGTCTAGCAGCGCAGAGCTTACAGAAGCCATCAATTCTATGTTTGACTGGTATCATAAAGCCGCTAAATGCTACGCATATCTATCTGACGTCCCAAATTATAGATGGATATGGAAACAGAAATTCAAGAAGAGCAGATGGTTCACGCGAAGCTGGACGCTTCAAGAGCTTCTGGCACCGGAATCAGTCGATTTCTTTTCCAAAGGATGGAAACGACTTGGAAATAGGAATACACTACTAGAAGAAATTCGCAACATAACGGGGATTCCTGTTCAAGCTCTTCAAGGAACACCTTTATCAAGGTTCACCATTAAGGAACGAATGTCATGGGCAGAGAAACGTGAAGCAAAACGCGAAGAAGACAAAGCATACTCTCTACTAGGCATTTTCAACGTTCACATACCTCTAATATATGGGGAGGGTCGAGAGAATGCGTTTGCCCGACTGCGAAAGGAGATCGAACAATATCCAGGGTAGGTGCCATCCACTACATCATTAAAGAATGATACAGCCTCCGGTCAATCAATATCATAGGAAGATAGACGCGCATATTAACAAGCTCGATAGTACATCGTTCAACAATAGTACATCGTTCAGCAGCTACGACTGTTCACGGCAATTCAATTCCCTTAGTGGTACTCAGATGAACAATACTGGCAGTGGTAATCAGTTTTTTGGCAGTTATATGGGACCTGTGCATTTTGGCTGAGTCTAATCCTTATGTAGGTTGAATGTTGTATGCTTTTCCCTATAGACATAGTTAACGTAATTGAGTAAATTTTTTTTTTTTTTTCATATAAAAGCCTCCAGCTTATAAATCATTGAAATATGTAGTCATTTTATCACTATTCTAAGATAGAACCACACTATTACGGTTATGAATGGACCGTGGGAACCATCATTAGTATCTGCACTGTAAGGATAACCTCTTTATTTAGACTGACATTTTTGATATCCTAAGAACATATCACTAGTTGGCTAGCAAAGGACGTTATTAAGCTCTAACGAGCTCATAGCTTGATACTTGAAGCATTCGTTTTACCGTACAAGGTTCACACAGGGCCCTATTTATGGCAGTTGAACTGATCATTCAAATCGGTAGTTTATGTCGCCTATAGTCTTAGGTTGATGACGAATCTGTATCAACAGGACCATGTCCCCTGTCCTTACAGTCCCAGTCTCGGCCAAGACAAACTTAACCACGTCCAAATGAGCACTCTCGAAGCATCGTATCCAACACATAACAAAGACTGATTGCACTGCTTAGGGATACATATGTAGCTAGTAGGTAGCAAGAGTTGCCAAAAGGCAAGTACGATCACCCAGTCATTGTGTTCGGTAATAGATAAGTTCGCGATGAAAAAAGAAACCTCACTGCCGACTCCCAAAATTTATACCTCCATTGACATGATTTCTGATGAACTGATGACCGGGGCCAAGATTGTTATTCTGGTCTCCTCCAAGAGCATTGAACTGGTGGGCATTGTCACGGGCGACAAAGCGATGACTCTCTTTCGGTATCGACGACTCCATCTGGGATAGCTTGTCCATTGCATCGCGCAGTTGCCTGATTTGATCTTTCATTGACGGATCGTTTTTAGCCGCGTCGTATATGTGCTCCATCATTCCTATTACCAAGACTTCCACTGTCTTTCCATCGCTTACTTGTCGTACTGCCATTTTATATGTATCAAGCCTCTTAGCATCGGGTGCTTTGGTGATAGTGTCATATACGGTTTTGGTCACGCTTGCTGTTCTGCTCAAAGCGTCTGTCCAGCTCTCGTGTCCTCTAAATGGCTTCTGGAGCGCTGGCAGAAGAAGCGGCAGCGCCTGACTGGCTTCATGGAAGGTCTCTCCCAAGACCTTATCGTCTCTAACATCAATGTAACTATTGTAAGAGCTTTTTATATCTCGACATATACTCTCTTGGGGAGTCATCTCTTGAGAAGTACTCTCGTGAGGAGTATTTCCCCGAGGAGTACCGTTCGGAGTAATAGTGGGGGCCGATTCGCGGGTATTGTTGGAACCCATTGTGTATAACGACTGCCAGAACTTTGTCTTGAACATGTTAACGCCGGAGATATCGGTAATACATGAAAGGTTGAAAACCAAAGATACCACTTCATTCAATGTCACGTCTGCTCAGCCTCTATGAAGAAACGTGAGATTTTAAATTTTTTCTTAAGATAGCCCAGGTGCTTCTCACTTCCCAAGTGGCGAAAATGGTATGCATGGTAGCCTTGAAGCCCAATCCAGCCCAACCCAACCCAACAACCTTTTTCTGTAATGGCACTGCAGGCTGAGCAATGCATTGTTGTCACGTTGCTTTAGACCAGACCACGGAATCAAGAGGCTCTCAAGCAGTTATTTCAGCTCAGCCGTGATCTATTTTGCACCATAACCAGACTAGCGTGGCTGCATAATTTTGTCCCGTGATACTTGAGAACCAATCTTCATTTGTTTTCTTATCGGGTCTGTTATTCGTGGAGGCAAATCCATTACAAGGCAACAAGGTAACAAGATAGGTCGAAGCAGGCTGAGACGCAGATCCGTACTTATAATCCCTCAATACCGCCCTAACACTGCTTAATACCCTTGTTATTATGTGCGCTAGGCATTCATAAGGCAGATAGTTATGTGACTGTATATAATAAAAGAGAAATTTACTTATTATACAGACGCTGTGGAGTCATTGTTACTAGATAATGGCCTTCCCAAAAGTACAATACGCATCTGAGGGTAGGCTAGGGGGCGTTTACAGGGGTTTGTGTTTTTTGGTTCAGCCTGCGTCAGTTGGATAAAGCCGGCCAATATTGCTGCATGTCATCTGCTTTTGACGGCGACTCGACCAAATGGAAATCAGAATCGCTCAATAATAAATCAGTCATACTGATATGCGTAGAGAAGGCTGCCGTTCGTGCTTTCCGCTGCCGATATGGTCCGCGGGCAGCCATAACGAATCAAGACTAGCTCACACAATCTGTCTTTCAAAATTTATGCTAACAGTGTGTTGGCTGCCAAGGTAGGCAGAAAGCTAGGTGAAATTCTCGTAAAAGAACATCATGCAATTGATCCGGGTTATCTGCTTTAAATTCCACTCTTTGCTTCATGCTATGAAGCTGACCTTGTTTACTCAGTGGGGCCTCTAAAAGTTGCCACATGCTTTTTTCCCACCTACGGATTGCAATATGTCTACCCCCAGCCTTTGTAGTGGAACTAACAGGGACGGCAGACGGTGTCGAAACTATCCTTGCAAAGGAACTTCTGTCTGCTTTCAACACCGTCCTCGATTAGCATTACCCATTAGGAACCGTGCGGCTACCAGTAACGACGTAGAAGACCAACAGCGTTCCAACATGAGAAATAAGGGAATGGGCAGCACCTTTCAAGGCAATGATAATTCCAACCAATATAACTCTCTGGGCGCGGATCAGAATAATGTTCTAGGTAGTGGCAGCCAATTTCCCAGGGCAAAAATTAAGGGAGACGTGAATATTACTAGTAGAGAGGGAAATACTATTGAACACAACACAGCGAACAGTAATAACAACACGATAATTCAACAAGTAAGTCTTTTCCCATATATAGCACGAAAAACAATCTACTCATAAGAACCCTGTTCCAGCTACCAAAGGCTACCCAACTTTACCATTCCTGCATTTTCAACTTTGCATCCAACAACCTGCGTGGTTTTGACTTCAACTATGAAGAACTAGCGGCAAAAGCTGCCGATTTAGCAAATAGCAAGGAGGCCATATTCGACATAGATCCAGTACTGGCTCCCAAAATTATAAAGCTCGGGGTCTACGATTTCATCATCTTATGCGGTGCGTACCTGTGTATAAGTCCTTGTATTCGCCAACTTATTAGAGCTATTTTTAACATTAAATTAGATAATAGTCGCTCAATGAAATCAAAAAAGCAAGTGCTTGGTAACACACTCAAGCGTTTAGCAAAGGTCGCGAGTGTTTTCACACGAACAGGAGTATCTATTCGATTCCTGAATCACGGCTCGATCAGCGATAAGGACTTGAATAACCTTTCCCCTGACGATATCAAGCAGAGGGTTGAGAAAGTGCAGTTTAAGAAAGGCTCTAAGCTGGGCACTGCGTTAAAAGCCAAGATTGTTGACCCCATAATCGAAGAAGCACAGAGTCAAAAGCTTAAAAGACCGGTGATTGTGACAATCATTACTGATGGGGAAGTAGGTCATTTGATTACATATTGCATAAACGTACTTGCTTACCAGTATATTGTAGCCTCATGGAGAACCATCCGGAACGCTAAGGGACGCAATCTATTCGTGTAAGCGATCCGAAGCGATCCAAAGCTATGGTTGTGCGGCTGTACTATTTGTCGTGGCGAGGATTGGAAAGTCCGAGTCGGCCGAAAGGTTCCTAAACGAGCTAGAAAGTGATGAGAAGATAAAGGGCATGGTCTACTGCTCCGCAGACGGCCTCAACAAGCAGCAAGAGCTGCCTCCATCAGGAGAAAGCGACAAGGAGAATATTACCCTTGTGAGTATTCAATGCGATTTCCTCACCAGTTTGGAGTAAATGCTTACCCTTTTCCACAAGGTGATTGAGCTATTGCTAGCTGCGTTGCCAGAGTAGTGCTTTTACTAGTGCATGGGAGATGCAATTACAGAACTGTTTACGTGTCGGTAGACGATCCTCCCCGCGATTGATTCTGAGTTCGGTGCTCTTTTGGCGTTTCGTTTGTAACACAGTTTAGTATCATGGAAATCACCTGTCTCTAAAAAGAATAATCTAGCCGTACTTGTAGCTTATGACCTCCTAATTGTACGGCGTAGTTCTACAAGGCAGTTATGAAGCCTGGTATTCTATAGAAAGACTATCGCAAGATCAGTCAAGAAACTGCCTATAGCCAATAGCCTATAGGAATGAAGGGATCTGGCGATCTGGCATGCCCTTAAAGAAAAGTATCCTAATAGGGTGCTGTGCAATCGCTAGCGAAAGGGGGGCCGGGCAGCACTATTAAGTACTACGCCTTCGTTTTACTATGATAACAAATTCATGTCATCTATTGTGAAGACTAATACTTATGTATCAAGATAATGTCGAATTTGTATATTCATTGGAAGTATTTATACTACCAGTGCCTACAGAACGTGGTCAAGATTTTAGCATTGAAACGTTAAAGTATCGCGAATCGGCTCCATTGTAAACGAAAGTAAACTATTAGACGAATACAGACTGGTGCATTTGATTATTTGCTCCATTTCCAGTCATATTTGATTGCTCACTCATAGTTGAACTTGCTCTGCTTTCTGAATTTCCCAGATCGGAAGGGCAAACATCTGATGGAGGCGACAAGCCCCTGGAACTTGAATGTATCACCAGTCATCTAGATCTGCTTGCTCGAAGTTTCGAATAAAATCGTAGTAGAACCTGGCCATGTCCACATGTTCTGACATCAAAAGCTTCTCATTGACGGTGTGGATATTGCCAAATGACTTCAGACTCCCCGGGCTCCACCTGTAGATATTGTTTGATAGGCCTGTTTAAAATGTCAGTTAAAAGAATCTGTTAATAAGCCATGTAATGTGCTTGAACTTACTGAGGTAGTGACGAGTATCTGTGTTGCCGGTCATAGCTCCAGGTGCCGGAACAACGTTGCGTGCCTCATCGGCGTATGTGTAGCGCACAGTGCCGGCAAATGTATCCCAGACAGCCCCTTTCGTAGGTGATTGGGGCGTAATGTAAGATCTCTTTCGTGCTTCCATTACGAGTTTACCACTGTATATCGGCTCCCATACACGACTTGTCTTCTCTCTCGGGGATGAGATACCATTATCAGCAAGGTATTTTTCGTAGTCCTCATCATCCTCAAAGGCCTCTATATCGATGTCATAACGATTTACGATATCTTCGACCAGTTGTACGATCCGGTGTTGGATGCTACCGATACTGTCCTGTGGCGCATACCGATAGTTGACTCCAAAGGTCACATATTCGGGCAAAGAATTGATCTTTTGCCCTCCGGAGAACAAGTCGACAGCTTGAGATGTTTGAATAAAGTACTGTGTCTCAGGTGATGAGTGGGCTAAGATACGGGCCGCTGATCTGAGGTCGCCGTAATAGATCGATTCGGTGAGCTGAGGCATGGCGTGGGGCGAGTATCGAGCCAAACATACCAAAGCTTCGTGTACAGGACCATTCTTGATAATCTTAGGTTCGAATGGATTGGATTCCAAAGCAACGACAATCTCTGACATGATACCGATGCCTGTGCTTGGTGGGGGTATAGAACTGTGTCCACCGACAACGCTGAGGTCAAACCACACATCTAGATAGCCCTTTTCATATACGGCGGGAAGCGCATAGAGGGTGTCACCTATATGCTGTAGGCCCCCGCCTCCCTCGTCAAGAATTACAGCGATCCCGTCTTCTCCATATTCAGCCTCCAAATACTTTGAGATTTCGCCAGCACCGCGAAATCCTGAGCATTCTTCATCAAATCCAAAAGCAAAAATGACTGAGCGGCGAGGTTGATACTCTTCCTGTGAAAGAAGAGCTTCCATAGCTGACATCATGGCCGTAATCGCGGACTTGTCGTCTGAGGCACCACGGCCCCAGAGGTAACCGTCGTCCTCGTCGTAGAAGGCATCAAATGGGGGATGTTCCCACCGATCTAGAGTCTCTTCATCGACCGGCACGACATCTTGATGAGCAGTCAGAAGTATCGGGGCAAGTCTTTCATCAGATCCCTTGATAGTATAGACAAGCCCATATTCATTGATTCTCTTGAAAGTAGCATGTTCATGGCTGTGGTGTACTATTAGCTTTATTCCTCAAATGCTATCCTCGGAGTTTACCACTGGATAACCTACATCAATGGATATTTATCTTCTAAAACGGTGGAAATATTGGAGAAGGGCTCCCATCTGACGTCTTTACCAATCTCTCCGAGGTCATCGTAACAAATGGAAGGGATGCGGACAAGTGGCTGGTGGCGCTCTACTAAAGTTTTGATCGCATCGATGCCTGAGAACACTTCCTCTGAACTCGACAAACCGTCATCCGAAGGGTCAAGATAATCAGGCAGGTCGCATCTGAAAGAGATTTTGCCATGGTTCTCGATCGCAACATCTACGGCATCGCCTAACTCAAGGCGGTATTGGCTGTCATAAGTAGGTGCAAAAGCAGGTACTCTGCTCACCACAACAGTGCTACCAAGAAGGGTTAAAATGAAGTATCGTATCATGATGCAACAGGCGACAAGTTGATGCTGATCAATACGGAGGCGCAAGGCAGAGAAAAGTTAATCAGGCAATTGTCACTTGGAGACCGAAGACATATCAGTATACTTATATGAGATTTACTAGCGGGCGAGTCGTAACGAATCGATGACCCCGTTGCTTCAAAAGCAAACATACAATACAGTACACAATTTTATCATGCACGTCACTTGAAATGTGAGCCCGTGTATTATCGTGAACTGCATACTCCCCCACATAGAACCAAACACTACGAGGTCAAAGCCGCGCATCTGTGACGTGTCGGAAACTAGTTCACAGCTCGCATTTATCAACCCGCCGCGAGCTTTACGTAATATAGCAGTGAACTATACACCCGGCGCCTCACAACATATATCATGTTGCACAGAATTGGAGATACAAGTGCGTATAGTGTAGATCGACCTAGCTAGACGAAGCTATCTACAAACTCCATGCCGGTTTTTACCATGGATCATCCTGGTATGACGATTTTGTGTGTGATAGTGGCGCTGAGAGTCGCATTCACTTCCGGGGCGCCATCCGAGACACTCGTCAACGTTGCACTTAGGCCATTCGCACAGAGAATTCGAGGATGGTTGATTGACAGACATGAAGTTAAGACATTACTTGAGATGATAGTCCAAGTCAAGATTCGGTAAGTACCACGGTGGCATGCGTGAGTTTAAGCGGTCTGGGAAGCATTCGCTACGTAGGGTAGGATCTATCACATAGAGATGCGAGACCGGCTGGTTCTTATAGCGCCATCGCGTCATTGAGGACAGTAGAATCGGTTACAGATGTCACCGCTCGATTGATTGAAGTACCACTGTTACGGCTCCAGCTATATAGGTGGCTGCAGACGGTCAAGTCTCCGACTTGATAACGTTCTATCTTTTGATAGTTTTGTGGTTAGAGCTGCAATTCTGTTCCGTGACAACAACCGACCGAAGGCGCAGTGACATCGTCCTCATGTGGTGGGATATCTTTCCGTTCACAGAAGAGGAGTTGCCTTGTTGAGACCGTCATGATATCCGAGACTTACGCTTAATGGGGTCGTGAGGCCTTAAGCACCAGCATTCAGTTATTGAATGAGCTGAATTGTTTTAACCGAGTACGCCTAAATGAGGAGTGAGTAATCTCTCAAACTCTAGAATTTAAGATGGATTGCAGCTCTGAGAAATATAGTAGTGTTCTTTATAATAAATTAATGTGAAGGTTAGTAGAGTTTGGTCAGCCACCACGGTGATAAGTGATGTCGAGCGCCTGATGTCTGTGCTTCCGTCAGTGTAGATGAATATCTGAATTCCAACGTTCATGATATGTAGAAGCATAATAGATTACATACTATTTTTTTTCTCTCTTTATCTCTAAGTTGCCATACATTCAAGACGAATCATCGCATCATAAAGCCTAATACAGCAGCAGCCATAACCACTTACTATAAACTCGTATGACATGAAAGAGAACAAACTGATTCTCCGGGGATTTGACTGAAGATGGTTAGGATATGTTCTTGAAATCAAGAAAACGGTTATTGAAGCAGGCGAATGGGAAGTTTGAACTTCAGAATTGGGTTGAGATCATTGTATGTTCGTCAACACTAAAGTATGTAAGATGAGGGCATCGACAATTGTCAGCGCCAAGAATATGCCAAGAATTGCTATCTCTCATAAACAGCTCATTTTTTTGATCTCCAAAAATTCTCCAAAAATTTGGAGGGGTATTCCTGTTATGTCATGTTTTCATATTGTTCTTTACTTTTTCTGCTTTTTCTATAATAATGTTGTGCGACCTAGTTTCACCGCCATGCAGCTTCCAGTATTTCTTTTCCTCCATCTAAGACAATGCTTCACGAACGATCCCTCAGATTTCTTGTGAGAGGACCAAGATGCGTACTCAGGCTAAACGGAGAGGCGTGATCTTACGATGAGATGCTCATCAGCACTAAGTATCCTGATTTGGGACGGACCTCAAGTCGGAATTCGGCCAATCGATCAGGTATCATGTAACCCGCATCCAAAGAATCGTAAGCAGGCTGGCAACCCCCAGGCGACATAAATGTTACCCCTTGTTCTTCATGATATGCCGCCGTATTATAATACGTGATGTATGCATTTTCGGTGTCAAGGCCCAAGCAATTCGGCTACGGCGCCTGTGTAAGAAGATTGGCATTATAGGTTCGCAATAGAGACCCGTAATATTGGCAATATATTTGGGTTAGTAACAATAAAAACTTGGGGTGTAAGTGTGGCAAAAACTCAATTCTGAGACAGTAAGCCCTGTGAGTGGCCGTAAACATAAAAGGACATCATTGCAGTCAGATTTCTCAATACGAAAGTGATTTCTATTAGTTGAACCATAATTATCTTGTCGAATTCTCAGGAATGGCTTATATCATATTCGCGTTGGGGCTCCTGTCCTGCCTCATCCTTCTATATGGGTGCTTTCGTCTTTTCTCATACCGTCGTCCTTCAAACTTCCCCCCAGGTCCCCCAACGCTGCCATTCTTGGGCAATTTGCATCAATTACCACTGGAAAGGCTATACCTAAAGATTGGAGAACTATGTCGGCAGTACTCATCGCATGGCCTTATGGGCTTACAATTAGGCCCCAACACCCATATAGTGGTTATCAGTAGTCAGAAAGCCGCCCGGGACCTTCTCGATCGACGTGGTGGGATCTATTCGTCACGCCCACCTATCCTCGCAGCCACTATGGTGTTGCCGGTATGAGTCGTTCAGGCTATATTTTAGATTGTGTAATCTGATGCTCAATGTCTTACAGCCTCCCGGCGACTATCATCTTGCGCTCCTACCATATGGTCCCAAGTGGCGGAAGGAGCGTAAGACAGCTATGGATTTCCTAAACGAGAGCGAACTCGAAAAGCGGTCTTTGATAAATGAGGCCGAGGCGGCCCAGCTTAGTAAGTAATACCACAGTGGTCGCTTCGTCTCTATTTGAGTCAATGTTCATCACAGTCTGCTTGATATCGCGATATTTTGGCTCTGTGGTCTAAAAGACCCGAGAAAACCGGCCGGAAAGGGTAGTACTAACTTTAAATATTGTAGTGTACGAGTTGCTAGTAACGCCAGAAAGGTTTCACGAGCATATAACTCGTTATCACGGAGCCGTACTCCTTGCATCAGTCTTCGGAACGCGTGCGAGAGAGCTCGCGGACAACACGATCATCAAACGCTTCTTCGAAGTACAGGACGATTGGTCGGATGTCATGGCCCCCGGATTTGTTCCGCCTTACGACATCTTCCCCTTCTTAAAATATGTGCCGGAATTCCTTACACCCTGGCAAGGTTGGAAGGAGAAGGTACACGCCGTAGGGCAAAATCAGCACGCCACGTATCGTGAGATGGTCGAAAGAGTGAGAGAGAGGATGGCACAAGGCCGAAGCAAGGAGTGTTTTATGCAGAAATTACTTGACGGACAAGAGAAGGCTGGATATAGCGATATCGATATTGAGTATTTTGGAGGTGTGCTGATGGAAGCCGGCTCTGATACAACGAGGAATGCATTCAATACGTTTCTCTTGGCAATGGCAGCTCATCCCTCCTTTTTGAAAAAGGCACAGGAAGAAGTAGATGGCTATTTTGGAAACGATAAGCTGCCTACGGAAGTGCACGATGCCGAATTGCCGTACCTTACGGCTTGTATTCTCGAGGTGTGTGGATCTAGTATATAACGATGTGACAGTGACTAACAAGAAACATCAGACTCTCCGTTGGCGTCCTAGTTTCCCCTCCGGAATCCCGCACGCTACGACACAAGATGATACCTACGAGGGATTCTTCATTCCGGCCAACACGACAGTTATATTGGACATCTGGGGAATGCATCACGACCCCGATGAGTTCCAAAACCCCGAGATATTTGATCCGACCCGGTTTCTTCGACATCCAAATGGTTCTATATCAAGCTCGGATGAAAGTAGCACCTGTCCTTTGGGACGCCGAGTTTGGACCTTTGGCGCGGGTAGGAGAGTGTGCCCTGGCCAAGAGATGGCTCGGAGGAGCCTGTTGCTAACAGCGGCGAAGCTTGTGTGGTGCTTTGACGTCGAAGCCGTCTCGTTGTATGAGATGGACATAAGCACAAATGCATTTCACGGCGACATGTTAATGGGACCAAAGCCCTTCCAGGCAAGATTCCGAGTTAGGTCCGAGAATAGAAGGCGAATCATCGAGAGTGAGTGGGAGAAGGCCGACACTTACCTGAAAGCGTTCGAGTGAGAATGAAT
The DNA here is from genome assembly GCA_022495235.1 of Xylaria curta. Classification (NCBI taxonomy): domain Eukaryota; kingdom Fungi; phylum Ascomycota; class Sordariomycetes; order Xylariales; family Xylariaceae; genus Xylaria; species Xylaria curta. The sequence goes on along the minus strand of MU375911.1, from coordinate 430,047 downwards.
GCAACCCAACGTCGCTTCAGGAAATATGCATGCTTGTAATTAGACCAGCCGACTCATGCTGTGTAATGTTGATAGATCGTTGAGGAAGAGAGACGCTCAACTGGTGGTTAGTACTACCCTAAGATCTGGTGTGTCCGTCTGTATGCGCCGCTATAACTTATACGGTATAGATAGTGCCCTGGTACCTGTGGTACTTACGTCAGTCTGGAGCGCAAGATAGATCCTTTCTGTGAGTTTTGGGGGATACTCACTCACCAATTCCCCAATCAGCGAGGTCCCTCTGGGGCTCTTGGCGGCTCAGATAAAAAATAGGATAGGTCTATAAAAAATATAGCGACACATGCATCGAAGCACACTAATCGATGAAATCCCTCGTCTTGTTAGCAAGTCACCCATGATAGGCCAAGTGATCAGAGGAAGATTGGGCTACGGTTCTCTTCTCTCCGCATGCGCGAAACGGACAGTCATCCCAACTTCAGCAGTGCATAAACCTCATCAGTATCAGCATCAACATCGATCCTGCAGCAGTTCGAGCAGCAACTCCGGCAGCAACTCCAACTGGTTCAACGCCAACGACATCACTCGCAACATGGCCCCTTCGGATATTTCCAAATACCTCCAGCAGACCCACGACCGCGTGTTTGAGCACAACCGCGCCTGGGCTGCCGAGCAGAAACAGAAAGACCCGGAATTCTTCAGCAAGTTGAGTGCGGGACAGAGCCCCGAATATCTCTGGATCGGATGCAGCGATTCCCGCATTCCCGCAGAGCAGATCTCCGGGCTCGGGCCCGGCGAGGCCTTCATCCACCGCAACATCGCCAACCTGGTAGTCAACACCGACCTCAACGTGATGAGCGTGATTGAGTACGCCGTCTGCCATCTGCACGTCAAGCACATCATCGTGTGCGGCCATTACGGCTGCGGCGGAGTCAAGGCCGCCATGACGCCCAAGGACCTCGGCCTGTTGAACCCGTGGCTTCGGAACATCCGCGACGTCTACCGCATCCACGAGAAGGAGCTGGATTCCATCAAGGACGAGTCGGCGCGCTACGATCGCCTAGTCGAACTCAGTGTGCAGGAGCAGTGCCGCAACGTCATCAAGACGGCGGCCGTCCAGCAGTCGTACGCCAAGAACCAGTATCCTGTGGTGCACGGTTGGGTGTTTGGGTTCGAGGATGGATTGCTAAAAGACCTCAAGATCAATCATAAAGAAATGCTCGAGAGCATTCAGAAGATATACAATCTCACTGAAGCCTAGACATTGGAAGAATAGAAACCATCGCGCTATAGGCGTTTGCATGGCTGACGGATGACTGCCATTGTACAGAGTAGCTAGGCCATGAATGATGAATAGAGGTGATATGGGAGCGAGACACTATCGACTGTTGTTTCGTAGAACATTAGTATGAAAATTTGTGTTTGAATGCTTCGTGATAAAAATTCTATTTGTCGTCTATAAGTAGTAGCCCGCCTTTCAATACAATCGTACGATTATGACTACCTATAATGGTAGGTATTAATGGGTGGTGTCGCTCCATAATGCTCAGGGATATTAATTGTCACTATAATTTTATCGCTGATAAGAAGTAGTATACAGATGTAACTGTCCGACATTATCTTGCTCCTTATTAAGACTGATATATATCATGTGTACCTGTTAGAAAGTAAACCTTCATTAATAGGTACATCGATGAATCCAGCCAACACTCAAATCGTTTTCACTAAACAGCAGGGCTAGGTGCATATGCTGGGAATTATCAATAAGTTGATAAAGAACTGGATACGATCGCAGGTCAGGCCAACATCTTTTTGGACTACTTGGTAGTGCATGTCTCAGACGAATAAAAGCACGCTGAGGAACTAATACAGCGCAGACCCTTGTCGCATCTGCCAATAGATCGACGCCTAGGACAATGAACGGGCTTAGTCTACCATCCAGACCCAGCGGCTCGGCAGCGTTCCCGTTCATCTATGCAGGGTCGACAAGGTCGGAATATTGAATGGCGCATAGGTAGGTCGAGAACTCGTATTAGGTTCTCGCTAGCCGTTATCGCCTTGCATTGATTGATTCCACTACAACGCTGTTGCGTCGTTCTAGACGTTATGTAGGTATGTCCTGTTCAGCTGCGCTGAATTGAGGGCTGGGCGCTCAGCTAAACGACGTTGCGATGCTCCAGGTCAGCATAAGCTGCATATACCCTCTTGCCGTCGTTCCCGAGTTTGTTCGTCTCGTTATCCTGTTAAGCTGTCATATTGACTTTCTCTCTCTTTCTTGTTTTTCTTTTTTGATTGTAATTATAACTTCTCTCGATTTTTCCTTTTCACTTTTTAACTAGCACGTACTCCTTCAAAAGCGAGCCCGTCTTTCGAAGGCGGCCCGCGACTGTCAGTCAGCTCGGGAGAGTGCGGTGAACTCAATAACAGCTTATTAAAGTTCACACTAGTCGTTCGTTTGCCATGCATTCCTCTTTAGCTCTTCTAGCCGCCGTCTTATCGGTTGTTACCCATGCCCAAACACGATCGGACAAGCGTGGCCTTGTCTTCGTTCCCAACAAGAAAACCCCGGAGGACAACACGATCTGGGTCCGCGATGGATCGGATCTGACATGGTATTACAACTACGATCCGACGCCGTCCGCTGCATTTGCCGATAAGTCGCAGAGTGACTTCGAGTTCGTGCCTATGCTCTGGGGCTCTATCGACGACACATCCTTCCTCGATTCGGTCAACAAATTGATTGACGGCGGGCGGAACATCAGCCATGTCCTGACTTTCAACGAACCTGACGGACCGACCCAAAATGGAGGAAGTAATGTTGCCCCGTCCAAGGCCGCTCAGGTCTGGGTAGACAATATCATACCTCTGACTGAGAAGGGAATCAAGGCTGGTCTACCGGCTTGTACGGGTGGCGAGGGCGGCATTCCCTGGCTCCAGCAATTCCTGGGCAATTGCTCGCAGCTCATCAGCACCGATGGGAACCAGAAGAACTGCTCGTACGATTTCGTGGGGATCCACTGGTACGGGAATTTCGAGGGTCTAGCCAGCCATCTGGGCGAATACGCTGCCGCGTGCGTCATACATAACTCTACCTACTCTATCGAAGTCAACTAACATGGTTGTACAGGTTCCCGAATAAAACGCAGTGGATCACCGAGTACAATCTCAACGACCAAGACCTCCCGACGACTCAGGAATTCTTCAATACCTCCGCCGAGTATTTCGACCGGCTGGACAGCGTGGCGCGTTACAGCTACTTCGGCTCGTTCCGTTCCCGCGATAGCAACGTTGGCCCGAATGCCGTGATGCTGAATAACGATGGTCAGCTGACGGATATTGGCTCTTGGTACCTGGGTGGTATGGCTACTGGTGTAAAGCCCCAGTCCGGAATGGCTGTACGAAGCCAGGTTAATGTCCCCTTGGCCATCATACTGGCGTTCGTTGGGAGCCTTCTTCTCATTTAAAGATATCTATCTGGCACGGAGCTAGCGCTGGGCGGAACGAGGGGGCGAAAGAGTTATTATTGTCCTTTTGGAGTGATCTTGCAAATGCGACACGAGGCGCTTGAAGGTTTGGTCAGTACGTAATTTCTGGGATGTATGTTTTGCCTATAATGATTGGATACCAGGTGTTTGGAATGGCGGATACATAGAGACATAACTCTAGTTTTAGACTTATACTTGAATTATAGAAGTCAATTAGATCGGCATAACCTACTCATAAAATGGCTTTACAATTGTTATGTAGATATATACATCATTGCTCGTTGACAAATAAACCAGCCATACCCATACCAGTTCCAATGCACATGCTCGTCAACAGAATCTTCTTCTTCGTCCGACGGCACTCGCTAAGTCCGGTAACGATCTGTCGCGTGCCCGTGGTACCGAGCGGGTGGCCCAGAGCAATGGCACCGCCACGGGGGTTCATCTTAGTGTAGTCCAGCTTCAGGAACTCTTTCGTGTAAACAGCCATCGTGGCGAAGGCCTCGTTGACTTCAATGACGTCGCAGTCATCCAGCGACAGGTTGTGCTGCTTCAGCAACTTAGGAATGGCAACGGTAGGGCCGATACCCATGATTCTCGGGGGCAGACCAGCGACAGTCGAGCCGACGTACTTAGCCCAGATGGGCAGGCCCAGCTGGATTGCCTTGGAACGCTTCATCAGAACCACGGCCGACGCACCGTCGGTGACTTGACTGGCATTACCACCAGTCGTCATAGGACCCCATTGAGGGAATGCGGCACGAATCTTGCCCAGGCCAGCAGCGGTCGTGCCTGGCCGGATGCCTTCGTCTTTCGTGAGGGTGACGGTCTTCAGCTCGCCGTCAGGGCCTTTGACTTTAGTAGTGACCGGAACGATCTCGTCATCGAACCATCCGGCCTTCTGCGCCGCCTCGGCGCGACGGAAGCTCTCGGCAGCATACTCGTCCAGAACCTCACGGGTGAGGCCGAAGTCACGAGCCACGTTTTCGCTGGTCCACCCCATAGCCTCCATGCAATCCCGAGCCTCCTGGCTGAGACTGAGCACATCCTCGTCGAACGGCTTATCGACCGCGTCCCCGCCCGCAGTCATCGACTCTGCACCGGCAGCAATGCCGACCTCGATCGAGCCGGAGGCGATGGCGTGTGCGATGTCGGCCGTGGCCTTGAGGCCGGAGGAGCAGAATCTGTTTACGGACGAGGCACTAGTCGTGTTGGGAAAGCCGGCAGCGAGCGCTGCGGCACGGGCCTTGTAGGCTGCTTTGCCGTCGGAAACCTGCCAGAGACAATGCATGTGTTAGTGCTAGCGTTCTCGCGGGGCCAGATAGATCATAGAGATCTACGCACATTTCCCATACAGATATCCTCCACAAGGTCTGGTGAGAACCCCATGCGCTCGCGTGTCGCCTTCAGTATGGCGTACATGATATACTCGAGGCTTGTGTCTTTGAATCCACCTTTCTTGCCCTTGCACAGTGGCGTCCGAATGGCTAGGGTGATGACTACATCGTCGGGGTTCTTGGAGGTTCTGGCATTGCACGACGAATTAACAACCAATTCTGCGGGCCAATTCCGTGGGGTTTCTGATTGAATGCTTGACTTACATGGCCGCCACCGGGTTATTCGGCGACAGGTGTTTGAGGAGGGAGGTGACTCGTTCGGCAGCCATTTTGTCGTCTTGAGGAGAGGCGAGGAGGATATAGAGACGGGAAAGAAAGAAGACGTCGGGAATAATACAACAAGCGGGAGAGCTTGATCGTGAATAAATAGACCGAGGACCCTTTAAACCAGAAGGTCCGCAAAGAAGCCTGTATTACAATTCAGCCGAGGTACCTTCGGCAGATCCACCCGGGGCGTGTTTTATGCTTCGCCACTAAAAAGTCCGGGGGAACTCTTAGCCTATTGCAGAACTTGCCGATTAACTAAGCTGAAGCAAGATGTTAGGTTAGTCATCTTCAATCATGATTCTAACTATCCGTCGTCGATTGTGGTCTGGGTGTTATGAAAGAAGATTTGGTGATTATTACATAGATTCATAGCTTTTTGCGAACATCTAATAGTTGAACAAAAGAATGGGGTTTTTTGAGATTCGGAGGACTTGCGTGAATTCATTTCATTTCTATCATAATCAAAACCATCATTTATCCATAACTTCCGAGACGCGCAAAGCTTCCTAGGCTTGCAGTTACATATCCTGTGGCTGTCCTTTCCATGTTGTAAGGACAATCTGTTCGGGCTCCATCGTCTCGCCGCCTTTACTACTACTAGCGGGGATCATTGCGGCCGTCATACCCGACAATTCCAACCTCACCACGGCTCGACAGACGACTGCACTGAGCGAATATCTGCCGAGAATGATCAGGCAGTCAGCCAGACTGAAGAACAGCAGACCCGACAGGACCAGCGTGCCAAAAGCCACCTGTGCCAGGATGCCGATACTAATGATCCACGTCAACGTGTAGAACCAGAACGTGTTCGCACCTCCCTGTCGTAACTCCATCGTCATAGCCGGTTGGAAGACAGCCGGGATGAGCTGATGCGGGATCCACGTATTCAGAGGCTTTGTGCGGACGTTATAATCGCCTCCGTTAACAGGCCGCATCCTCACTCGTATGCCAACAGCCAGACAGCCGGCAAGGTGAATGACGGCGGCGCCCAGCGTCCACAGCGGTACACCGAAGATGGTGTCGGGTGCGAAGATAGCGACGGCGTAGATGCCCAAGTTCCAGGCCAAATGTAGCACGTTGGCCACGGCGCCGCCGACGGCCGCGTATTCCAGGAGGGAGATGAGGAAAGCCCACTTCCCGCGCCCCGAGCTCCAGCGCAGCTGACCCATCCCGAAGTCCCTCGTATCGCCCTTCTCGACGAATTCCACAATGTAGGCTGAGAAATCATGCGTCTTCATCATCGATACGGCTGGGCTCCCGGCTGAGATCAGGAAGCCTAGTAGTGGGCTTCGTAGGCCCACGAGGGCCGTCTCTGCTGTCGAGCTTCCGATCGACTGTAAGATAGTAGGTATTAGGCCCAGGACGAGGGCACCGGTTGCCACTGATTAGGTGATGATTAGTTTAAGGAACGTAATGGCGAACCGGTAAAGATAACTTAGGAAAGACCCGGTCCGGTGATGCTGGCCACACGTGGAGAGAGTGAGTGCTTACATTCCGCCTTGCGAGACTCAGGAAACTCTTCCAAGACACAGTCGATCACAGGGTTTACGATCGACTGTTTTCCTTCGGTCACGTTAATCTTGCCAGTCAAATACACAGCATAGGGCTCGGCGCAGGCCCCCTTTAAAATGTCCTGGACACGCGTATTCCATCCTGGGAAGAAATGGTCAAACTGGTGCGTCGGCACGGCGTATGCCGCAGGTACTAAAGCAAACAAAGTTGCCAGGCTTGCTGTGAACAACTTCATTGCGGGCGTTGTGAGATCGACTTAGATAGATGTATGTACGAAACGAACATCAAATGGAAAAGGACGAAAACATAGTTTATCTCCTCTAGGCGGGTTTTTCTACTATGGTCAGACTAGTTACTGCATGGGGTGCCGCCCTATGACTCTTTATATCTACCGGCATTTCTGCGAGAGATGTCTCCAGCCTGATGTGGAGGAATATACTCCATGAGGGCATCAAGACTCGACCCGGTCACAGCAACGTCGAGCATCAGGGCAATGCGTGTCAGTGCCCACCTGAAGGATTCGGGTCCCCGTAGGGCAGACCATAGTATACTCATGTTTTCTGGCTCGTCTGGCTCGGGTCAGCACGGATGATGGTCCAAATGACTGGTTGTTGTCTGCGAGGGCGGAATATGAATACCATTCAGGTTAGGAGAGGTTTCCAGAAATATCGACCCTGGTCACACACGCTTCCTACTTAAAACACCAAACGTGGTATCATGCGGCTGGGGCGCTATGACTCTACTCTGGGTAAGTAACATGTGTTGGAGACAACAAAACTAAACCTTTCTCAACCGGTTTCTATGGGACTGTCCCATAAAAAGTTCCTTTTGCCCAGCAAATAGTGTAGTGGATGCATTTTTGACATTCGCAAAATATGTGACGATCAATAACCGCAAAGATTGAAACGTATGATTGTCTTTTAAAACCTTTGATAGTCTCGTAAGATTTCACGACTAACTAGGTGTATATTCCCGAGTATTCTTGATATGATTATAAGATTACATACGCATAAATGAGTTGACATTCTCAAACTAATTTAATAAGCTTCGCCCCCAAATACCTAGTGCAGATGAAGTCCAACAGAGCCAGGGTTGCATTCCTTCCCTACTTCTCCAAACCTCTTCGAGACACTATTGTTTGAGCAAGCGCACGAGTTACCTAATGATAGCCAGCCTTTTTATTTCCTGGTCTTATTTTCCCCTAGCTGAGAAGAGCCTCCTGCATCTACATATGTGAGGCGACACTCTGTGCATATAGTTGAAATCGCCTTGTATGCGCAAACCCGATGAATGGAAGCCAGAATACTTGGCGGCACTTCCCGCTCTCAAACGTTCCTAGTTAGCATAGGGCAGACAGGGTTCCACAGGCTCGCGAGTTCGGAAGCCTTGAGTCTTGATCCCTGCAGACTGAATTTTCTTCGATGCCGAAGTAAACGTTTATTATCCACTGGGTAGGCATACTACCTACCCTTGGTAAGGCTATCCGATGTACTTATTTATAAGAATGCGGCTCCATGAAGTTATGTAAGTAAGTCGATGTGTAAAATTTGGCCCCCAACGTACGGAGCAGGCTTGCCGGATGGATTCGTTCAACTACCTTGTCTCCGCTGTAGGTAGGACTTTGCGCTCGGGAGATGCACGTATGCGGTTAATGTTGCGCGGAATCTAACACGTAATCATATGTAGAACAGCAGATTGATTCTGATCGGCGTTTATATTCATTTTTTCACTCTATCGTCGAGAACGCCTAGCCTAGCCGTTGCTCAACTCTCTGAGAGATTGCGATGAGAGCTAACTATCTTTGTTGGAGAGCTAGTCCATATACTACCTAGGTGAATTTCCCACGATAAATAGCCGCTCGGCTAACTAAGTGTATCTATTCATAGCTCTCAGCGTCAACGCTTGTTAGTTCTAGCTTAGACTGGTTAACTACTACAATATTGCCAAAAAAAAAAAAAAAAAAGAGGGTGGTAGACGCAGGTGGGCGGGCGGAACTTATATATGATGCCAGAGTGACTGCACTGCATTTTTAGCCCCAAGGAAGAGGGCATCTTACCCCTCCTTCCCGGGCTTTTTAGTAGTATACAGATTAGGATAGTCCCCGATAATATTGTAGTACGGACTGCGTCGGATTCATCTATTTAGCTACACGCATCTATTTCTACTGACACCGAGATTTTAGTCTAGACATGTACTTAATCTTGATATGCTGGTCTGTTAGTCTTGCATTTCGTCGTTGCGAATTGACTCATCAACAAGCCGGACTTGGTTCCAAGTTCTAGTGTATTACGATACAAATCTCAATAACCGACTGTATCTCTAGAGTGTGGGCTGCCTATGTAGATGTAAGCTAATTAAGAACACCTGTATCTTCCAACCCGTTTCAACAATAATATACGTACACTGCAACCAGAGATAAATCTAAACCCTCTTCTCCCTCCCATGTATCAAAACGCTAGAAACGAAATCTACTTATTTGCCGTCATTACCATCTTTATCAAAGCTCTTCTCAGAAGGTAGAGGCTTGACCCCATCACCTGAAGCTTCCGCTTCCTTATCCTTCTCATTTTGTTTCTGCAGCCTCAACTCCTGCTTAGCGGCCTTCTCCTGGCGCCATTTAACCCCATTCTTCAAAATAAGCCACAGCGCCGGGAAGAAGACGACATAAGAGATAGCGATGATAGTGAAAGCCCAACCAGCGCCGACAGCCGTCATAAGGGGGTTAATAAATGCCGAAGCAGCCGCTCCGACGAGGCACCGCGTGAGATTATTCGCCGCCGTCGCAGACCCAGCGGCGCCGGGGTTGATGTCTACTATGAGGGTGCTGAGGAGGTTCGAGAAGCCGACGAGGGTAACACCCTGTAGGAAGAGTAGCACGATCTCCACGGCCAGGGGTGCCTTGGCCTCCACCGACCAGCCGAAGCCGATTAGGACGGCGGTGAAGACGACGAGGAACGGGATGCTGATCTGTAGGCGCGCCTGTTCGATGGGGAAGCCCGCCATGTTTTGCTGGCGACTCCTGTCGTAGGGGAGGTTGAGCATCCTGCAGTGCCGTCTGTAATTCCAATTTGCTAATGGTCCCATGAGGAAGACGGAAACGATCGAGCCGACGCCTAGAGGCAAATAGACTAAACCGATCTTGAGACCGTCGAACCCATATAGTCTTGAAAACTGGGCCGGGATAGCCGTAGACACGGCGTAGAAGCCTGCATATATCAGACTGCTGTACATTAACAACAGAAACATTTCCTTCTCAAACAGTATGAGCAGAGTCCGTGTTAGATTTGGTTTCTGGACATTGATTTTCTTCTTCGGTTCTTCATTCGCATTGCCGTCGGTACCTTTCGTGGCACTCTTCTTGCGGGTAGCATCTTTAATTAGTTGCCAAAATGTAAGGTAAAATCGATGAGGTCGAATCGAGCCGTCCCCTACGAGCAGTCGGCAAGTTTCCGGCATAAAGAGCAGGAACAAGACCAGAACAAACCCAGCAACGATTGCCAAAACCCAGAAGATCCAACGCCAACCTAGGTACTGGGACTAGAATCCTCGAAGTCAGTTATTTGCATCTTGAGCGTGATTCGTGAGGGGGCCTCGGAAGCTTTAGACACTGTCTTAGCCCAAAATGAAAAGAATCTACTCTAAGAAGAAAGTCTTTCCGAGATTTACTTACAATCACTCCACCGATGACGGGTCCAACCGAGGGGGCTAGTATAATAGGGACAGAGGTGAAGCCCACGTAAGAGCCACGCTCAGCCGAGGTGATGACATCGGATACAACGGCCTGACACAGAGCGACAGTGGAACTAGAGCCGGCAGATTGCACGGCTCGAAGAACAAGGAGACCAGCATAGTTCGGGGCCAGAGCACACCCAACACAGGCCGCAATATATATGACGAAACAGAGGATGAAGGCCGGGCGTCGTCCAGCAGTGTCAGCCAGCGAGCCTATAAACATGGGGGCAATGGCCTGGACAATCTAGATGCCGATTATTAGCTACTGCATGGGAGAAACAAGGAGAGATGAAGAGATACAAAACGTACCATATAAGTCGTGACGGTTAAGTTGACCTCGGTTATCGAGATTTTCAAGTCTCGTGATAACTCATCGAGAGCTGGGAAGTAGATTTGGGAAGATAGGGGTGAAAAGAAGGCACCAACGGCAGCGGCGAAGACGATACATCTTTTCTCCAAGGTTGTGAAGATGCTGTACTTTTTCCCCTCGATGGCTGGTATCTCACTGGGTGGCTCCGCGTCTGCATTTTGAGAGGTTATTTCGGGGTTGGATGTCATCTGGGCGCTTTCCGTGTCGTCATGACTTTGGTTGTTCTTCTCCGTGACGGGGTTTGTAGGCGGATCAGACATTTTCTGTATGTTGAAGTACGTCTGAACTATCTTCCTAGTCGTCTTAGCGGCGAGATGGTTGAGACGACAAAAGAATATCATAAAACGACAGACACCTCCTTTATATACCGACGACTATCCAGCATGGTATATGCGGTGGTACCATGTATATCCGGGTTCGGCCCAGGCGAGCAGCCAAAAGGAGAAGTCTTCAAATGGGCCGCCTGAAAACCCCAAACCCATTAGACTGGGTACTATCGACGCGGCACACCACAGCATGCATACTCATGTCGGTACTTAGATCTCTAGTGTATACTTGTTGCGTCGACTAAGAGTGTGGCGGGTCTCGGAGCCGCTTCGGCTATGGGACGACGATCATGTACTTGTATACTCATAGCTAGGCACATAGCATGCGAAGTAATATCAAAGCTTATGGCCTGCTGGGAGTCGTAAAGGACAATCTAGCCGCTCTAGCCCTTGAAAATGGGTCTTCATGGAGAATGTATTTAACTGCCCTGTTTGAACCACATGACGTGTTGCAGGCAAGCTGTGTTAGTGTATATAGCGTAGCATTGGTGTGTGTCAGTCTAGGTTAGGTATGCAAACGAGAGAATAGGTCGTCTAGGTGACTATCGAATTAGCATGTAAACACCACGATCTCTGGCGAGAGACAAAAGAGTGCACATCAGCATTTTGATGATGGAAAGGTGGAAGAGAAGGCCGAAATCGGGTCCGGATGTGATGTCGGGTAAAGCAGGCACGTCACTGCGTCACCGTTATCACTTGTGCCACTGGGTTGCACATGCCTGCACCGTCTATGCCCATTTGCGGCAGGCGGTAAAGACACCTATCGCCATTCGCTGCTTCTTGGTTGGTCGGACGCATTTTGGCAGCTACGTGTACAGTTGCGGTAAAGGATGATTGTGCGTCTTTCTGCCGTGTTGTCTGGAATTTAGGCACCTTTTTCATTATTCACGAAACAACATCGGCTACGATTAAGCAGTATTTTTCCCTGCTTAGTCTCCATAGCTGATTAAGCCTCAAGATCAACATTGAAGCTATTCCAGTTGCAGCCTTGTATATTTATGGATCTATCTATGACTCTGCATACACCATCTTAGCTGAAAGCTGTTGCGCGCAACTCCTGGCCTCCTTCGCATCAAACAACAATATTACATACAACATGGTGAGATCACCCACCGCAAGCGAGCAGCCCGGTTCCGTCATCTAACCACCTCGCGCACCACCAGAACACGCAATTCAACTCTGCGCTCAAGCAGTCCACATCCATCAAGCGCGACCTCGCCAACCTCTCCGGCCCCGATGGCGCCCCGACGCCCGCCGCCCTCGGCTCGCTATCCGCCTCGCTGACCTCCTTCTCGCGCACCCTCGACGAATACTCGGCCCTAGCAAAGCAAGAGCTGAACCCAGCCAAGCAAGAGAAAGCCCACGAGCGTCTGCGCAACTTCCGCAGCGAGTTAAGCCAGTTCCGCGCACAACTAGACGGACTCAAAGCGCAGCGCGACGATGCCGCGCACGACCAGAACCGTTCCGAGCTTCTCGGTCGCCGACCCTTCACGACCTCGACGCCGGAGAACCCCTACGCCAACGCGACCGTCGCCGCCTCGTCGCCCACCAGCAGTAGCGTCCCCACGAACCGGTACGGGAGCGGGGGGGTTGTTGGTGGTGGGCAGTTGAGCATGGGCAGCGGCGACTACACGCGCGAGGCGCACGCCATGCGCGAGCAGAACTTCTTCGCCAGCACCAACACCGCCCTCGACGAGTACATTGCGCGGGGGCAGGCCGTGCTGGGCGACCTCGGCGCCCAGCGCGACATGCTCAAGAACACCCAGCGCCGCCTCTACAGCGTCGCCAACACCCTGGGCATCAGCGGCGACACCATCCGCATGATCGAGCGCCGCGCCAAGCAGGACAAGTGGATATTCTGGGCCGGCGTCGTCATCTTCTTTGGCTTCTGCTGGCTTGTTCTGCATTTCCTTCGGTGACCGATGGCATTGGGTGCGGTACGCAGGAGATGGGGGAGGCAAAAGGGCGGAATTTTGCTTGGTGGTAACTCGGTAGGTTGGATGGGATTGATATACTGTCATTTTCTGGAGCATTTTTTGTGTACAGCGAGGAGTAGGGCGTTCCAGCGGGTTTTTTGGCATACGGCGCAAAAGCATAAAAAATTTGAGCATGGCTTCGCGGCCCTTTGCTGCTATTGACTGTCTTCTGATCTGTATACTTGTGACAGCTCTCGACCCCAATCTCGCATGGTCCTACTTTGTACGAAGATTGTATATATATATCATAGCAGGGTAGGATAAGACAGTTCCTTGATCTAATGCCCTTCTCTTCTCTTTGCGAGAGGTCTACGCATCTCGCGAGCTTCCTGGTGGTTACAACATCTCAGTTGTGCAACAAGGATATGGCTAAATTACCTGCCGAGTACTTTTCAGAATCTATCCAATCTATCCCCCATGCGCATCTAAAGTAAACCATATTCCGGCCATTCTAGAATCATCCTCTCACGCACTCGCCACCTGCTTCAGCGCAATCGTAAACAAGACATCCTTATCAGACTGAACCTCAACAACCTCAGACTCGGGCAGGACATGATTACTCGTACTCATCTGGGTGCCAAATCTCGTAGGCCAATCGATGACATCCCACTCAAACCCCTTCAACGAAATACTCGCAGGCTCGCCAACAGGTATGATGCCAACATGTTTAGCGAACGGGTCAGCACCTATCCGCCTCCCCTCGACCTCTCCCTCAAGACCCGGCTCGCGCACCCGAATCCGATGTCTCCTACCCCCCTTAAGCACAAAAGACAACGAGTCCCCTGATACCAGATATACCCTCCCCTCGGCGTACGTAGGAGATTGCTGGAACAGGTAGAGGTGGTGCAGTTGGCTTAGACCCTGATCTACGCGGCCGCCGAGGCCGCCCATGCAGACTATGCTGCGCCCTTGCTGGGGAGACTCCTGACGCGCCAGATGTACGGCTTTCGCGAAGTCTGTTGAGTATTGGTCTTTGTCCTGGATGATCCGGGTCCCGTGGTGTGAGAAGTAGGCGCGTGCTGAGTCTGATAGGGAGTCTAGATCTCCGATTATGGTGTCCAGGTCCTTGAATTGCTCACTTGGTTCTGAAGAGCTGCTCTCTTGCTTGCTCAAGTCGTAAATTCGATTTGCACCGCCATCTGCGGCGATTTTGGTCTCGGCTGAAGGGGATATGTTAGTTCGTTTATACCATCCATAAAAGGAGTAGATGGTCGTACCTGCGCTCCACAGATCCTTGTACAAGGCAGGATCTCGTATGGGCTGATGAAGCGTGATGAGGATGAATTCATGTCCAGGAAGTCCTAATAATTGTCTAATAGGATACCATTCTATGGGGTCAGAGTCTGCTGTTGTGTTTGACTCCATTGTGAGACTGATCAATTACTGCAACACTTGTGATATGGGAGATATGTCACACAATATGAATGTATAATTCAACGACTCATGGTGTCAGTCCAGTTTGTCACATGGCACGAAAAGAAAACCTTATCTATATAGATCGTATTGCATTTCGAAATCTGCACGTTTAGCGTGATTCTCATCGGAAGTGGAACAGCTTATAGTAAGACTGAATTGGACTTTAATTAAGTCTGACTGGAACTTATACCTGCCTCTAGATGAAAAGCTATAGGTTGTGTAAGTACCTAGTTAGTGAAATAAAATATGAACAAGATCGAGGGACAACACCTTAAGTAATTGAGAACTGGTGATAGAAGTTGTCGCACTTGTAGGCGCTACACCCCCTGTCGCTTCAGCGCACAGACTGCCCACTAAAGCACTGTTACCCGTCACCGGCGCGGGCAGTTTTGAGTCCAAGAAAAAAAAGATAAGGTATGACGATTAAGCAACAACTGCTTACAAACCTAGCACCATCTTTTCCGTTTCACCCGCCTTAACATATATCATTCTCTCAGCAATAGACTGCGCTTCTCTCCTCCGATTGATTGCTGTTTTTGTCGCTCATTCAACCGTATCCATCCAATTAGCAGCAGCACAATATGTACAGAGCAGCAGTGCGGTCCGCGCCGCGGATAACAACACTCCGCCCGTCCTGCATCGCAGCATCCGGTCGCCGATTCGCCTCGACCGCCCCAGCAGACAAGAAGCGGACCTGGAAGGGGTCAGCCGTGAGATGGGGGTTGGCTGTTGGCGCTGTCTACTTCTACAGCACAAGCGCAGCTTTCGCCGAGGAGCCCAAGCGTATGCGACTGCCATCATCACTTCCGTCCGTACTTCATCGTGTGCGCTGACTGACAATACTCAAACCGCAGTCAGCACGATACAGCCCCCTCCCGCCTTCTCCGATGAAGATCTACCCACAGTTGAGGCAGTCGTAGCACGCAAGCGTCAAGAAGCCGAGGCCCGCGCAAAGAAGGCCGCCGCTGTCGCCGTTCCCGAATCAAAGATTGTGCCCGAACCCGAGACCGCCGCATTGACTGCTCAGACATCGCCCGAGGCGCCCGCGAAAGAACTAGAGGCCGATGGCCAGGTACCGACGGGCGGGCCGGAGGAACTGGAAGAGGAGGCTGCGCAGCAAGGTGCCTTTAACCCGGAGACTGGAGAGATTAACTGGGACTGTCCTTGCCTGGGTGGCATGGCGCACGGTCCTTGCGGCGAGGAGTTCAAGGCTGCCTTCAGCTGCTTTGTATACTCGAATGAAGAGCCCAAGGGCATGGATTGCATCGACAAGTTTCAGTACGTCCGACACTATGCTTTCTCGAGGCGTAACTTATGAAACGCAGCTAACGCGAGCGAAATAGGCACATGCAGGATTGTTTCCGGTTACATCCTGAGGTATACAGCGACGAGCTAGCCGAGGACGATGAAGCCGAGGCCGCGGTTGACGGAGTACCCTCCGAGGAGGGACTTTCGGCTAGAGATGCTTCGACAGAAGGTGCCACAGAGTCCTCCGCCGCGAAGAACGTGACGCCTATCAAGGATGCGGACGAAGTAAACCGGAAGACAGGAGAAGAAAAGCCTGAAAGAGAGAGGGACGCCACAACAGCGGGATCATCATCACCCGCGACAACGAAAACGGCGAACCCTAAATCATCCCTAGCGGCCAAATAGGAGAGGAGAATCTATAAATTCCTAAGATCTCGCGGCGGGAAAAAATCGGGCGTTGTACCACCACGAAATAAGCGTCGGTTGCATAGAAGCATAGAAGAGGCGCTGTCGGAACTTGTTTTTAAACCCATCTTTGTACTAGATAATGTGTATATATTTGCATACGAGAACATGTTTGTCGACTTATTACTTAGGTAGACACCACACCAATCTTCCCATTTCTACTATGGAGACCGAACGCAGTGTTACTAGAGGTCCAGAATTCATTGTACATGACAGCAATAAGCGAGGGATACGAGGTATCAAAGTGTAGTTGGCTGCAAAGAGGTGGCGTGGCTATTTACGATGACCTATCTATGGGGTCGTCGCTGGAATCCTGAATGGGCAGACGCATCTTCCTCCCCCATCGCTTGAATCGTCGAATCGACTGAAACTCAAATCATCCATCAGGCTCTAATTGTCTTTTGGATCTTACTGGTTCGGCCAAGATGTTTGAAAGCTGGGGTGATGGCGAATGTCTAAGTATTAGGCTTTTGGTGTAACCGTGTAAAAAGCCACGTGCGTTGCTAACCCGGTAAGGAGGTAAGCATACCTTAATAGCCAACCGGCCGGGTATTCGCTCAGCTTGGCTTGCTTACATACTACTTGCTGTTTTCAACAAAGGACTTACTTCTCTTGTGGTCCCTACAATCCAGAACCGGCCTTAGTAGTTGGCTGCTTACCTTGATACTTACTACCCCTGCTCATCGATCCAAGATCGAGACAATCTGGGGCTATTTGCAATTGCCAGAATAGGCTCAGGCTCGACTTCTTGAAATCCGGGGCTCCATCTCACGCCTTGCGCCTCAGGGTCCCTCTGCTGCCTTATAATATACCGAAGTATCTAACCTTTGTTTGACATATGCCTGCCATATCGCGCTCATAGTTATGCCAAGGGTTCCTACTCGCTGGCCGTCATAACAAATGAGTGATCCTCGTCAACCCCGCCGCGCTTGCGATAGGTATGTCTCGAGATTCTCTATTCTATTCTTCCTTTATTCTCGACTCATTATTCGTCTCCGTTTGTTGGTTTGCCATCAATCTTGAGCCTTCGTCCTAGCCGAACCGTGGCTGCTGCTCTTCTGACTTCCTCCAAAGGTGCCATGGACAGAAGCTGAAGTGTCGACGCGACCCAGCCTCAAATACCGAGGATTGCCATCGATGTATCCGTGCCAAGGCTATATGTATCTACAGTCCTGCGCAGCCGCGTAGTACAGTACGCTATCGCGCACGATCCTCAGTCCAGCTCGAAGACCCGGCTGACTGCCACGACAACGACGAATCGGCTCAGCAAAGTCTACTAAATTCTGACCGCCAGCTGGCGCAAGATTCTACGAGCAACCTAAGCTTCTTACCCGGCCTCGATGTAGATTTGGACCGCGTAATGCACTTCCCTGACGGGGCCCTTAGATCTGTGTCCGCCACAAACTCCCAGAATGTCATCCCTCAAGGTCCGGGTTCAAGCACGGCCTCCACCTCATCGCAGGACGCAGTCCTCTCTGGGAGTGAGAACACGACCTCGCGAGCAGCATACAGACCGGATTATTACGACCTAAATTCCAACTCGTTTTCTACTATGGACTGGGTCGACACCACAGCCCCCCTTTTGTCTCCCCATGATGTTAGATCTTCGACTCATGCCCAACCACTGCCTCTGCTTTCCGGCCTGCGTTCGCTTGCGACCGGGCCTGATATTACCAGAACACAGGTTACATCTCAGAGCTCCCCCAGGAGCTCTCCAGGTGCATATACGGCTGCTATCAGCGCTGTTCGTCGGATCCAAGATGGAACACCGGCATCAGACGCCTCTCCGACACACCCACAGGATCTATCAGACCTAGTCAAGCAGCTATCTGATCTGAATGCCCGTCTTCACAGGCATATGGTCTCAGTTCCACCCGTCAACGCCTGGAAACCAAGTTTGATGCAACCTTTAAATAGTCCTCTCGATGGCTCGAAACAGGAGTTTGCGCTCGACCAGACCTTTAGCCTTTCTCAAGAACTTGCTGAAGTATTAGTTCAGATTTTTCCTGGTTCCAGCAGGTCCCCTGAGCTTGATGCGCCATCAGAGTTGCTCATCCTTACAAGCTATCTCTATCTCGTAGAGATCTACGACAAGATCTTGCGCCATATGCAAGTTTGTGCACAGGCACACCAAAATCTAGAAGCCCCCCAAGTTGAGGCGCGCCAACCCCTCCGACTGCCCACGCTTTCAGTTGGCGCGTTCGCCATCTCTTCATCATCCCCAAACATGGCAGTCGTTCTTGTGCTCCTTATGCAAGCAATGGTAGTACGAGTACAAGCTATCATCAACGAAGTCGGACGGCGAACACCTGGTCACACTCCTGAGACGGGCGAGAGTTGCGCCGGGAACATCACAAAAGTTACTCGCGAAGCCATTCGTGAAAAAGAGCAGTCTATGATAAGTCGTCTAGGTACAGTGACACAGCTAGCACTGCAGGCCGGTGTACAATAGTGAGCCATGCATAATTTATGATTCTACCGGACCTTGTTGCAGTTATAGGGTCCCCTCAACAAGGTAGTACGCATAACGTGCCTACATAACATTTCAGGCACCATTTCCTCCAAAGATATAGCATATGCTTGCTCATTTATTGTGAGTGTATCACCAAAGAATCAGAACTGGACGCTTGGTGACAGTACGCTATGAGTTGGGCCAAACCACTATCACGCCGTTCCCTCTGTGCTTGCAATGGGCGAGGCGCTCATCTCTGGGAAGCGTGGGAATACAGGCTTGCCGTCTTCGCCGATGTTAATAACGGTTCCGCCCTGTACATACGTTTCCACCCAGCCGATACTCACTTCGACATGTATTCGACTGACGTACGGACCCTCTTCGGCTTGAAGGCGGCGGAAGTCCGGATCTGACGCGAGCTGATAAAGTGTCGCAAAGTCGCGAAAGTAGAATTCGACCTGCATGTCATAGTCACGCACGAACCAATGATTTCCAAGGTCACGGTTCAGGTCTGCGGCGGCATCGCGGAAACTGCGCGGGGACCAATACTAAATTAAGGAGAAGAATACAACCGATTAGCTCAGAGCTTCGAACTACTGAAGGATTGGCGGCGACACAACGAGAACAAGGCTGCTGCTGACTTACCATCGCGTACCCCTCCATCCCCACCCGAGCATGGATCTTAGCGGCTTGTGCTGCATGTTCGACAGTGGCAAACTCGTGGAAATCCTCCTCCGTGCAGTTCTCATTCCGGTAGTGGGCTAAAGTCATCCGTAGAAGTCGATGCTTCTGAATCGTTTGTGTAGTCGACATGGTGTACTGGTGCGAAGGATTTCACGATTTGGCTCAGAATGTGACACTACCACCTAGTATCGATGTAGTCGAGACGTACGACGTTTCTTTTCAGTCACGACAACTAGCGATGAGAGTCGCGTTGTCTGTGTTGCTTGTTTTCACATTTCACAAACTATTTATAACCTGATAATGTGTCTCTTGCCTTATATGATCCGAAACTGGACAGTCAACGAGGCCGCAAGTTTATGACAACTGATTTCGGCGATGCTCGCAGGAATGTTAGAGCGACCGAGTCTATTGGCCACCGAATCAACAAAAAGGTCAGCTTAGTGATGACGGGCTGGATCGGTGCAACGACTCT
Source organism: Xylaria curta (assembly GCA_022495235.1). Classification (NCBI taxonomy): domain Eukaryota; kingdom Fungi; phylum Ascomycota; class Sordariomycetes; order Xylariales; family Xylariaceae; genus Xylaria; species Xylaria curta. The sequence goes on along the minus strand of MU375911.1, from coordinate 410,248 downwards.
TTCTGCCGCCACGTTCCAACCCCAATTCAGCGCCGAATTGCTGAGGTAAAACTTCTGCTTACAGCCAAAGTACTCGTTACGTACCGAAGCTGTTGGTCGAGACTGATGCCTGCCGTAGTGAAGAGGCAAAATGGGACCTTGATGTCGCAATTTAGCATACTTACACAATGCGGGGGCCTTTTGAATCCTTAAGGATGTGAGGATTATATACGCAAATACCATGCAGGACGAGTGTGATATGGCGCGAAATAGGACTCGTCACATGCTTCTGGTTCTAAATGTGTAACAGCGAGCTTCCTCGATACCGTATATTCGGTAACAGTATACGCATCCTCCGCAGCTATCTTCTATGTCGTGATAGGAGTCAGCAGCAGTTTAGTGAAGCAGAGTTCATCGCTGGCGAATGCGAGATACGACATGCGAAGATCCGAGCAAGCCATTTTCAATTGGGCCGAACTTAATTGAGTCAGCGCAGAATTGCGGTGACGTCCATCATGAGACAAGGCGTGCGTGAGTAAGCGATGGCCATCAAACATGAACGAGTGTAGAAACTGCAATTCGTCTTTTGCCTGACAAGATTTCATGCAACGGCGGATAACTAAACAGATTTCGAAAATGTAAAGTGATATTCCTGCTATTAAACGATTGAAGACAGTCTACATAGTTTGCAATAGATTTAACTTTAGTCTCTTCAAACCCTCATGTTAGTCAAGATTGCTAGTATAGGCTATACACTACATCTGACATGCTGACTATTCCAATAGGAAACACTACACAATTACCTAGCTGAGAGCCTCTACGTTACGCCGCCGGCTCAACCAGCATCCTCAAATCAGAGGAAGCCACCAACGGCTTCCTGCTGATGCCCCAGACATTATCCAGCCACTTGACGACGCGCTGGCCGGAATAAGCAAAAGCCGCGATCTTAGCCTGAAGGCCACCAAACGCAATGTCATCGGCGATCCACTTCTCCTTCTGCCCAGGCTTGAGGCTGACAAGAGCATCATATATCTTGTCGGTGGTAGTAGCAGGATCGAAATAGAAGCTTGATCCGGCCCCCGTGACGAGGGTCGGACAGGTAACGTCAGCGAGGTATTCGGAGCCGTCGTTGTTTTCGAGAGTATACGGACGGATGGCGCGGACGATGGCCGCCTCGCTGCGTTCGCCTAGCACCCACTTCAGATGGTTGAATTCCCAGCGCGCTTGGAAGTTAAGTTTCTGCAAGAAGCCCAAGATGGCGTCGAAGGCGCCGTCCGATAGCCACCCGCTGGAGAAGCCGTAGAATAAGGGCGCTGGCATCCGCCCGCCTGCGTACGCGGCGAGACTGTAGAATCCGTCTACGGAAATGCAGGCTGCGATGCGCGGATCTGCGGCGGCGCGCAGCGCGAAGTAGCCGCCCATTGAGGCGCCGAGGACGGCTATGTGGTCGGTGTCTAGTTTTAAGTCTGTGTGATGTTTTGCGAAAGTGATGAGGCTGTAAAACTGGGAGTTAGAAGATACTGTTTATAGCATGCCCGAGAACATGGCACAAAGGAGAGAAAACCTTGCCGAATCGGCGAATGGATTACTTACTGGTCCAGCACAGCTCCCGTCACAACCTCCCAATCCGGACGCATAGGGAGCTTATCGCGCCGCAGCACGATGCCCTGACCAGGACCTTCAAAGGTAATGACAGCGTAACCCGCCTCAAGGAGGTAAGCAGGCGTCGCAAAGTAGAGCTCCTCTTGCGTAGAATCCCCGCCGCCGCAATTAAGCATAATAGGAATTTTCTCGCGGCCCGGAATCAACTTGGCCGGGTCAGGCATATACAAGTACCCCGGAAGCGTGTATCCCTTCTCTCCGTAGGGAATATCAAGGAAGAAAGTCTTTCCATCACGATATTGCACACCCTTTCTAAAATCCGCAATAGCGCGCTCGATGGCGGGTAGTACGCGCTTATCCTGTCCGATGGAACCTTCATTCAACATGAACTGCGCAGCACGGATATAATTCGAGGCGCGCAGGTATGCATTACGAGCGCCCGCGCGATCGCCAGCCCCTTCTGCTTCGTGTGCAATCACCTCGGCCTTCCTCCCTGCTTCCATGAATGCCGCGTACCAGCTTTCGGGATCGAGGTCTTTGATCTTCGCTATGGCTTCTAGCGATTCGCCTATCTCGGCGCCGCCGAAGGGGGCCATTGCTAGGAGACGCAGGAACTCGAAGTTGAAGAATTCTGACTTGAAGAATGAGTGCATTTTCGCCATTTTGTCTGAAACTAGAACTGTCGGGTAGGGATTTTGCTTTGTGAGTTGGTGTTTAGATAGTGTTGGAGTTGTTAAATTTAATGTTGTACACAAATGTAGAATTTGTATAATGTTGTATACAACTTAACAACAAGTGCAACAACGACTTGGAATTGGTAGCACACTGTTTTAGCAGCGAGAACATTAAATCAGAGATGAGAACGGCATCAAGAAGAATCAATACCACATGTTGTATCAGAAATTGAATTGTTCTATTTTTATCGGCAGGATAGTGTCGAGAGGAGAGGTCATCTCATACGCCGAGCCCATAGTTTGGCACGTAAGCGACAAACAAGCCGACTCTGATATCCCGAATAAATCAAAGAGCCGATGTATGTAGAAAACTCGTATAGCCCGGCTATTACCTTGGAAAAGTCGGCGTTTGGTAATTCCTACGCTCGCGGCGCAGTACATGGCGATATAATCCTACAAGTGAGGAGGTTGTACTAAGTTGACGTAAAAGAGAAGGGAAGGCTGTCTAGTGGCTTACTCCACCCCCGGATAATCCTACTACTAAGTTAGTAACTACTTACATACTATCTGTAAACTTCATCTAACTGGTCGTTGCGTGATCGTGTGGAAAAGCTTGAGTTTTCGGCGCGATGCTGTTCCTACCATCTCACCCCCGGGTGCCTATGTCTACGTTACACACATAGTCGACTTGTCTGGTCCAGAGCATGCACTAAATGGATTGTCGGCGCGAGTCTCAAGTGTGGCTAAGACAATTTTAGATATAGAGGACTGTCAAAAGATTTGATATTCGGCCAGGTTTACTTGTGTCATCCTTACGATAGTGGGAAAGATGAATGGCGTGCGTAGGAGCTGACCTCCGGCGCCAGAGTGGAATGAGATTAACCACGGAGAAGACTATCAGCTCTACTAATGCCTATCTAATATCATCTTGAGACCGAAAACTACCCATTTGGGACTTGATCACCGTAAACCACAGTCCTGGGACTTTCCCCACGTGGGTGCCACGTGAAACGACTTGCCTATGAGTGTAACACAGAGTTTATGGTTAATTATAAGTTGATACGAGCAATAATAACGATGAAGCAGATGTAAAGTAACACTACGAGTTTGCTTTTCACATCAGGGTCCAAAGCCTTTTAGCCCCCGCCTGGTAACTACATTCATAATCTGTTTGCTTCTTTAGACCGTTTCTTTGAGACAAGATGGCTTATACACACCCACCAAAGGAGCCCATTGCTATCATAGGAATCGGCTGCCGCTTCCCAGGCGAGGCGACGTCTCCCTCAAAACTTTGGGAATTGTTGAATCAGCCTCGCGATCTGTCTAAGAAAGTTCCCGAGGATAGATTCAATTCAGATGGCTTTTACCATACCAATGGCGAGCATCATGGGGCTAGCAACGTGATGAAATCCTGTAAGTATCGTTGGCCTAGCTCCTGTCATACAACAATAAAGCTTAGGGGAATACTGGTTAAATATTATTCACATTTCAATTTTTTTGTACTTGGATAGAGAACTAACAGTTATATATCGTAGATTTCATTGAGCAGAACCCAGGGCATTTTGACGCCACGTTCTTCAACATCGCCCCTAAGGAAGCAGAAACCATCGATCCCCAACAGCGGTTTCTACTAGAAACAGTGTATGAAGCAATGGAATCCGCCGGCCTGAAGCTTCAGGACTTGCGGGGATCACAAACCTCAGCATACGTCGGCCAGATGACAGCAGACTTCACCGACGCGCAAGCCCGAGATACGGAAACGTTTTCTCAGTACATGGCAACAGGCACAGCCAGAGCCCTCACATCGAACCGGCTGTCGTATTTCTATGACTGGCACGGTCCCTCCATGACGATCGACACGGCATGCTCGTCTAGTTTAACCGCGGTCCATCTAGCTGTCCAAAGTCTCCGGAGCGGCGAAAGTCCGATCGCATGCGCAGCTGGCGTGAATCTCCTGCTCGGACCAGACCTGTTCTTGGCTGCCTCATCCCTTCATATGATTTCTCCATCCGGGAAATCTCAAATGTGGGACGTAAAGGCCGATGGGTATGCCCGAGGAGAAGGCATCGCGGCGATATTTATGAAGACTCTGTCCCATGCGCTGCGCGATGGGGATAGAATTGACGGTCTCATAAGAGAGACTGGTGTCAACTCAGATGGTCGAACGAAAGGAATCACTCTTCCTAGTCCTGAGGCCCAGGCTGCGTTGATCCATTCCACGTATAAGAATGCTGGCTTGGATATTACTAAGGACGTTGATAGACCGCAGTATTTTGAAGCACATGGTAAAAGCCTTCTGCTTTTATGGATACTGAACCAACCGATCAGCTGACCAAATTATCATTAGGGACCGGTACCCAGGCTGGTGACCCTAGGGAAGCCTCAGCCATAAGCATGGCAGTGAGTAATTCTCGAAACCATTTGCTTCTTGGCAATTTTAGATTTTTAGCTCCTTTTGAGCTAGCATATTATCAAGAAGAACCTTCTGAACCCTACAAGTACACAAGATGACGATAACTGACTCTGAATATTCTAGTTCTTCCCAGATGATCAAGTGTACAGCGCAGATACCACGCTTTTGGTTGGATCTGTCAAAACTGTTATCGGCCATACCGAAGGCTGTGCGGGAATCGCTGGTATTCTAAAGGCTATTCTAGCCATGAAGAACAAGACTGTTCCCCCAAATCAACACCTTATAGATTTGAACCCCAGTGTCGCTGTCTCGTACAGCCATTTAAGAATCCCGACGAAACCGCTCGCGTGGCCAGCTGTTGCGCAAGGACATCCGTTGCGAGCCAGTATCAACAGCTTTGGCTTTGGTGGCACTAATTCTCATGCAATTGTCGAGACGTATGTTCCTGAAGTACACGATAATGGTCTATGGGGAGGCAACGCTTTGAGCATCCAAAGGGTGAGCCCACGATTAGTGTCAACAGATAACCCCGATTTCGCTATGATACCTCTTGTATTCTCAGCAAATAACGAGAGTTCTCTCCTTTCCATGGTAAAGCAATATTATCACTACCTCCAAACGAGCAAAGAACCGTTAAGTCGAGTTGCTCAGGTTTTGTATGCGCACCGGACGCCACTACCGAGGAAAATTTATTTCTCTGGCCCATCTCGGTCCGATCTCATCCAATCTATGGGTAAGTTACTGGATGAGGTCAAAGAAGGCAAAAAGAAGGAGATCGGGAGTATGTCGGTGATTACCCCAGATGGGAACCGGAAATTCCGACTCCTGGGAGTCTTCACTGGCCAGGGCGCACAATGGCCAATGATGGGCAAGATACTTATAGAAAGCTCGCCAGTCTTCAAGGGGATCATGGAAACATTACAAAAGTCTTTGGATCAGCTCCCGGACCCGCCTGAGTGGTCTATCATAGAGGAGTTGAAAGCACCACCCGGACGCTCTCGTCTTACTCAGGCTGCACTATCACAGCCTTTGTGCACGGCTGTCCAGATTGGGCTTGTCGAACTCCTAAAAAGAGCTGGTATTTTGTTTGATACCGTAGTTGGACACTCATCTGGAGAGATTAGCGCTGCTTACGCGATCGGCCTCATTTCGGCATCGGACGCGGTACGCATCGCATATTATCGAGGTGTGCACTCTAAGCTAGCTGGAGGTAAAGATGGCCAGAAAGGTGCAATGATAGCGGTTGGGTTTGGCTTCAAAGAGGCGGTTGAATTTTGCTCAGAAGTACCGTTTCAAGACCGCCTCAAAGTCGCCGCGAGTAATTCGGGAAACAGCGTTACTCTTTCAGGAGACAACGATGCGGTGGAGGAAGCCAAGAAGATATTCGACGAAAGAGGCCTCTTCAACCGAAAGTTGTTTGTTGATACAGCTTACCACTCACACCATATGGAACGATGTGCCGAGGCATACACGGAGTCGTTGCGGGCTTGTGATATCCAGATTCATGATGCTCGCCCTAACACCACGTGGCTATCGAGTGTGTATAAAGGAAAGCATGGAGAAAGCAAAGAGCTCTCCAGTATGCTTCGCGATACATACTGGACTGATAACATGGTCCAGACTGTGTTATTTTCTCAGGCTCTGGAAACTTCCATCGAGGAAAATGGAGGCAGTTTTGACCTGGTTATTGAAGTTGGACCTCATCCGGCTTTACGAGGCCCTGCTCTGCAGGTATTCAAGGATCAGTCAAATGATAAACCAATTTACACGGGTTTACTTGAACGCCAGAAGAACGATGTCTATGCGTTCAGCAATGCAATAGGAACTATTTGGACCCAGCTAGGCGCTGATGCTTTAAACCTCCAAAATTATACCTCCGCCTTTACTGATGATGGTTACCCAATTGATTCACGCCCCTTAGATTCGTTACCGACATATCCATGGGATCATTCATCTGTCTATTTCCGAGAATCTCGCCTCAACAGACAACTGAGATCGCAAAAGACCCCGCCAAATGAGCTCCTTGGTAGACGAACACCTGATGACACGGACTATGAACCAAGGTGGCGCAATATCCTAAAGCTCCGTGAAATGGAATGGCTTAAAAACCACCGTATTCAGGGTGAGATCGTCGTACCAGGTTCTACCTACTGCGTCATGGCTTTGGAGGCAGCAAAAGCCCTCGCCCACGACAAGAATGTGGTAAAAATCGAGATCATCGACTTCAACATATTCCGCCCCATCACTATGAATGAGTCTATGGAGGGCGTAGAGACTTTATTCTCTCTACGAAGCGATCTTAACAACACCAAACCCGAAGCTGAGTTAATCCAGGGAGATTTCACCTTGAGTGCTGCCGCTCTTGGTGACGGATCTATGCGAAAGATCTCCTCTGGCTCGATCCGAATCTATCTTGGAAATCAAGGCTCGCAGTCTTTCCCTAGACGAGCGACAAGCCCCCAGGCAGACCTAAGAGCCATGAGCACGGATCGATTCTACGCAGCATTGGCTGAGATAGGTCTGGGATACACAGGGCCTTTTAGAAGCCTTACACATGTTCGAAGACGTATGGACATGGCCTTGGCCTGTGTCTCTCTTGATAAAGAGATCGCCTCGCTTATGAGTGTTCACCCTACTTGGCTCGACGTCTGCATCCAAACTATGTTTGCAGCCTTTGCTGCGCCATATGATGGATCTTTACGGGTCGCCTTCGTTCCAACCTCCATCGGCCGAATTGTCTTCTCACATGAAGCTGCATTTGAAGTGGCGGATGTAAATCCTTCGGTGTGCGTCGAAACTCATATTACTAAGTTCTCTCGTGCGACGGCTTCCACCATGACAAGCTTAACTGGTGACCTACAGGTCTTCAACGCAAATGATTCACGGCTAGTAATTTCTGTTGAGGACATGACGATGACCTCTTTTATGCCGTTGAGCAAGGATCAAGATCGAAACTTGTATTTGCAGACCGTCTGGGAAAGGGATATTTTAGATGGAGCAAAGTTCACCGACGCGGCAGAACTGGATCTCCTGTCAGATATCAATGCCGCTGATGCGATGAAAAAGATGATTGGGTACTACCTCAACAAGTTCCGAGCCGAAATCCCACCTGAAGCCCTCGCCCTTCGGAGTTCGCTACTCGTTAAGATGGTTGAAGAATCAGTGGGTACAGTAGCATCTCCCGATAGAAATGATCTACAAGATATTGTGAACCGCTACGGTGGTCTTATTGATATGAAGCTTGTTTGGGCTGCCGGCGACAAGGTTCTGACTGAAGCGACCAGAATGCCATCTGCCATCCCTTACGAGGGACACTCCATAGGGGAATTATACGCGCAGTGGAAGGCTACCGGGCTTGGAGTTCAATGGTCACATTCCAAGCTTATTAGAGCAGCGAAACAAATCGCCCACAAGCATCCTCGCTTAGACATTCTGCAAATGGGGTCAAGCTCTAACAGCTTCCTTCAAGACATGGTCCAAGAGCTAGGCACGGCTTTCGCTTCATATACGATACAAACTACATCTGAGAATGATGTTGACACGATGAAAGCCAGCTTGGCCCGCAAAGACGTGAGGATACAATTTGAGCTTGCTCAGCAAGAAGGCGCTGCCGACAGTCATGACGAGAAGCGGAAATCGTTCGGCATTGTCGTTATATCACCACAATCTGTACCAACCCGATCGGCTTTGCAACGGGCCAAATCGTCTCTAAGAAATGGAGGCTTCTTGTTATTCACTGCAGTGACTGGAAGTCTTTCCCCAGCATTATTCATTAGGGAAATTCTCTCAGATAAGGACCTTCTTGAAGATGAAATTCCTCAATCTCATGTTGAACTTGATGTGTTTCTAAAACAGATCGGGTTTTCGGGGGTTGACTCCGTCGCACATAGCAATGATGCTGATAACTACTCAGTCGTTGTTAGCCAAGCTACCAATGAGCATATCGAGTACCTTAGAAATCCACTTATAGCACCGCGGCGAGTCTTCAGGCCTTTCGACGGAAACACTCTCATACTAGGCGGCACTACTTTGACGACAGTCAAATTCATCCAGTCTCTTCAGTTCCAGATGGAGCAGTATCTGGAGAAGAAGGTTCTGGTGGCTTCATCGCTCCAGAGTCTGGGTCAGATCAATCTGAGCTCCGTCCAGTACGTGATAAGTCTTCTGGACCTTGATAAATCCTTACTCGAGACTCTGGACGGTTCGTCTTTCAATAAGCTGAAGTCTCTCTTGGAGCATGCGGAGATAACTCTCTGGGTCACATCAGGAGCCGCGGAACAGAAACCTTACCAAAGTGCAATGGTGGGCCTGGGACGCTCATTCCTTTCTGAAAACCCTGGCACAATACTTCAATTCCTGGATCTCGATACGACGCGCAACACAGAGTCTATGGTGACGACCTCTTTTCTACGCCTTCTTCTCGCTAAAGGCAAAGAAAGTGTCACCAACAGCCTTTGGACTATTGAGCCTGAGATAGCTGCGAATGATGGTAGTTTATTTATCCCCCGACTCATTCAGGATAATGATCGAAACGACCGCTTCAATTCTATACAGCGGTTTGTGCAGAGTAAAGTTAGCACGGCAACCCGACAAATCAGGATTACAGCAGATAAAGATGGCTTCATTGCCGAAAATATCGGCGAGGTCCCACGAAGAGCGTACAGAGCCCAGTACACTTCAGCATATCCCATAGTCCAGAATTCGGATGGGACACCCTTGCACCTCTCCATTGGCAAGAGAGAAGACGAGTATCATCTTTTGTTGTCTCCACTCAATGCTTCATATATGAACTCAGAGGACAGCATTGTCATACAGACTGATCTACTAGAGAATACCAACTTAGTGAACGCGGGCCACTTTCTCGACAAGGTGGCCGTAGAACTACAAGCAGCTGCGATTGAGGCACAAAGTACCCCTGGCCAAACTACACTCTTGCTCAATCCCTCCGAGTTACTGTTGAAATCTGTGCGAAATCGAGTTGAAAAGATCGGGGGCAAAACTGTCGCCCTGTCTACACAACCCCAACCTGCAGGCCAGCACATTCAAGACTGGATTCGAATCCCACCAGTCATATCCAAGCGCGAGCTTCGCTCCCTCATACCCCAGGATGTAGCAATTGTCATCTATTGTGGGCACGATGCTAAGAGTGATGACTTGGACATAGTCCGCCGCGCGCTGCCTCTTGGCTATGCTATCAGGTCTTGCCAAGAGCTGCGTCTTGGTTCACCTTCAATTCAGGATTTATTCCAAGAGCCGTCCGCAACGATAGATCTATGGGCAAAAGATGGCATTTACCCAAGCATTCAAATAGCGGCTGCTTCAGACTTGCTGGAGAGAGGGGCTGGCGAGGGCGCTGGGTTTATTGTGACTGACTGGATAGGAGAACAGACACTGACGACCGCGCAAAAACCGCTAAATGGATCCAAACTGCTGTCAGGAAACAAGACATATCTTCTTGCAGGTCTAACAGGCCAAACGGGGCAATCTATTTGTCGCTGGATGGTTCAGAACGGTGCCAAATTTATTGTCATGACTAGCCGGTGAGCAGGGCCAAAACATCTTTATGTCCTATCGGCATTATTATCACTGACGTTTCTCTTCACATAGAAACCCTCGATCTGATGACCTTTGGAAGGAAGATTTTGAGAAGAAAGGTGTTGTGATAAAGGCTGAGGCGGCAGACATCACCAACAAGCAAGATATTTCCCGGCTCTGTGATAATGTTGCTCGTACCATGCCACCGATCACCGGTGTGATCAATGGGGCTATGGTACTATCAGACGGCTTATTTTCTGACATGTCTTTTGAGAGCCTGCAGAGGGTCATGAAGCCCAAAGTACTTGGGTCTTTACATCTCGACGAGATATTTAGCACTCAACCACTTGACTTCTTCATTATGTTTTCGTCACTATCTGCGGTTGTGGGCATGCCGAGCCAAGCAAACTACGCCGCTGCTAATAATGTAAGTGTCATCAATGGAATAGAAACCAACGATAATCTTCTGACACATTATACAAAAGTTCATGGCCGGGCTGGCTGCAAAAAGACGAGCAAAGGGTTTGGTGGCATCTGTTATCGACATCGGCATGATTATCGGTCTAGGTGTCGTAGAACGTAATATGACCGGCGTGATGGAGACATCTCTTCAAAAACAGAACTATATGGCGGTTTCCGAGCGCGATCTTCACGAGCTGATCAAGGAAGCCATTGTCGCAGGAAAGGACACCGGATCCTCCCGCATCACCACCGGACTATTCGAGGTCGACACGGCCGCGGAGACGCGACCTATTTGGACGACGAATCCGCGGTTCTCCCATCTTGTCAAGTTAGCTAGTCCATTAGACAACGCGGCAAGCTCGTCAAAAGGTGGCGAAGTGAGCCTAAGAGAGAAACTAAACGCTGCCAACAACGCTGATGAAGCCATTGCATCCCTCGAGGAGGCTTTCGCACGATATTTAAGCTCACTGCTAAAGGTAGGAAGGATTCATCCTTTGATTTTTCTATTCTATAATTGGCAAATCATGCTGAATACCGAAATCATGCATATGATCGACTTGATTATTGTGGGGGTTAAGACAACACTAGTACAATAATCAGACTAATAACTTCGCTGACTATCTTCTGTTTACAGTTACCTCTGGACGGTATAAACTATCAGACTCCTGTTATTGACCTTGGCATCGATTCACTCGTAGCTGTCGAGATTCGAAGCTGGTGGGCTACGGAGATTGGACAAGACATACCTGTGCTGAAGATTCTCGGTGGAGCAACGGTCCGGCAATGTAGGTGTCCCGAATAATCCTATCCGCTGAGGGTACCATCAAAAGTTAATATCCTACCTCATAGTATGTTCAGAGGTTGCCTCGAAGCTATCGTTCACGTCAAAGATGGTCTCGCCCGTTGAAGTGCCTGTCAGCCAACTGAATAAAAAGCATCCACAATCGGCAGAAAAATCAGAAGCATCAAGCTCAGATGAATCGAAAGGCACTGACGAAGACTCGGATTTGACTCCTGCTACATCTCAATCTGGGTCAGACATGCATGAGATTAAAGAGAAGGAGGAACCAGTTCTTCTAGAGACCATGACGTATGGACAGGAGAGGATTTACGTTGCTTCTCAGTATCTGGAAGACAAGACGTCATTCAATTGCACAACCACTTACAAGTTCAACGGTCCCCTTGATGTCGATAAGTTGAGATTGGCACTTGAACTTGTGGGACGCCAGCATGAGAGTTTCCGCACCCAATTCTTCACCGATAACGAGAAAGGAGACGCCATCCAGGGCATACTTGAGAGATCCAGCATTCATCTAAGGTATTTCGAACGTGCGAATCAGAGTACAGACGTCGAAACCGAGATTGAATGGACTCGCACCTACCCATTCGATCTTGAAGCGGGCATCACTTTCGTCGTGACGCTACTCTCGCATGATCCGATGTCCCATACTGTTGTCTTTGGTTATCATCACATCATCATAGACGGCGTCAGCTGGCAGATCTTTCTTCGAGATCTTGCCAAATACTACAATGAGCCTGGCCTGTCCGCGGCAACTTGCCTGCAGCCTGTTGCATTTGCGCAAAAGCAAAGGGGCAGCTTGTCATCGGGTGCCTATAATGACCGGCTTCAGTATTGGAAGCAGGAGTTCTCTGTCTTGCCTGAGCCATTGCCATTATTCCCCTTTGCCAAGAGCAATACCCGGAAACCGTTGACAGATTTTACAACACGAGATCTCGTCACGTACGTCGATGCGCAGACAGTCTCTCAAGTTCGAAATGCTGCTAGAGCATCGCGTACTACCTCGTTCCATTTCTGGTTCTCAGTTTGCCGAGTGATGCTGACTCGGATGCTAGACGTGCAAAATTTGTGCATAGGGATCGTGGATGCTAATCGTTCAGATACAGCTTTCGAGAACACAATTGGATTTCTCCTAGAAATGCTGCCTATTCTGTTCGATGGCCGTCTTGATCGAGAGTTCAAAGACGTTCTCCAAGAAACTCGTTCCAAAACATATGCTGCTTTGGCTCAGACAGGTGTACCCGTTGAGGAGCTCCTCAAAGTCGTTCATGCCAGCGCTTCTTCAACCCATACCCCTCTATTCCAAGTTGCATTCAACTATAGGATGGGAGCCACGCGAACACCTAAGTTCAATGATGTCGACATGAATTTCCATGATTATATTGACGCTAGGACCTCTTACGATCTAAGCATCACTGTCGACGAGATGGAAGATGGAACGGCAATGTTGACATTTGCAATGCGGGACGATATCTATGATGATGAAGGAATGCGTCTCCTAGCAGATAGCTATAGTCATCTAGTCAAGGACTATGCTGCTGATGTATCTCGCATGGTTAACGACGTTTCACTATTCAGCTTATCCCAAATCCAAGGCATGGTTGACCTTGGGAGGGGCAAAGATTTTACACCATGGCCTTTAACAGAGGAAACGATATCGAAGCGAATTAACATGTGGGCTCAAAAACAACCGGAGGCCATTGCAGTCAAAGACATAGAAAATCGTTCGTTAACTTACCAGCAAATGTTCGAGAGGGCTGATGCCATCTCTCTCGCTCTACAAGAAAATGGTACAAGCAGGGGTACCTATGTCGCAGTCCTCCTCGAACCATCCGTGGATACTATCTGCACTATCTTAGCTATTCTCCGCTTGGGCGCCGTCTACATACCTCTCGATGTAAGATCACCTGATCAGCGACTCAGCGATATCCTCGAAGAATGTGGCGCAACGTTTATCGTTTTTCACTCCGCGACGGCATCTCGAGTTTCCCACCTTAGCAAGTTTATCCCGGGAAACGCCACTCTTGACTTGTCGCGCGTTCTGCCACGAAAGCAAAAGTTTATCGGCGATGTATCGCAGTTACATGAGACCTCAGTTATCCTGTATACGAGTGGATCGACCGGCCGGCCCAAGGGTGTTGAGTTGACGAACAGGGGCCTCCGCTCACCGATGATTGGATTCACTGAGCGTCTCAACCTCGGTCGGGAGGTCATGCTCCAACAAAGCGGTCAAGGCTTCGACGCTGCCATGTTCCAGATCTTTCTGTGTCTAACTAACGGCGGAACCCTCATTATGTGTGATAACAGAGGCGACCTTGCGGATCTCGCAGCTCTGATGCATCGTGAAGCCGTCACCATGACTGTCGTCATGGTTTCAGAGATGCATGCTATGTTTCGACACGGATTCGAAATACTGAAGAATTGTGCTGCTTGGAAAATCTGTGTGTGTGCTGGCGAAGCCGTTACTGGGAATTTGCTTGACAAATTTCGCTCATTGGGGAATGCAGACCTGAGATTTGTGAACGGGTATGGACCGACAGAGGCTTCCATCTCGTCATCATGTGTGGAAGTCCCGTACTTTTCGACTGCCAATAAGGAAAGCGATATTCGAGTCCCTATTGGCCCAGCAATGGTAAACTATGGGACATACGTCGTCGATCGTAACCGTAATCCAGTTCCAGTTGGCTGGCCGGGGGAGCTGGCCATTTGCGGTCCCGGCGTCGCTAAAGGCTATTTGAATCAGCCAGACCTAACAACAGCAAAGTTCATACCAGACAAAATATCCACTTTACAACGTCCGGACTCGACTTGGCGCAGTCTGTATCTCACTGGTGATAAGGCGCAGATGCTCTCTGATGGCTCAGTAGTCATCTTAGGCCGGATGGATGGCGACAGTATGATTAAACTCCGAGGTATGAGAATACAGCTTGACGATGTCTCAAATGCCATCATACAAGCCGGCAAGGGTACCGTAGTCGAGGCAGCTGTTCTCGTTCAGGGGGCAGACGAGAATCAGATTCTCGTAGCTTATGTTATCCTTGAAAACGCTGCACAACCCGGCAATGACCAAGCTTATCTCCGCGAATTAATTCAAGGTCTTCCTCTCCCAACATATATGCGGCCTGCGGTAGCTATCTCCTTGGACGCGATGCCGACGACAGATCGTGGAAAATTAGACACAAAGGCGCTCCTTCAAAAGCCGCTCCCCGCTATCTCCCACGACGAAGAGGAAGCCGATGAAAACCTTACTCAACACGAGGTCCGCCTGAAGCGCGTCTGGAGAACTGTTCTGGGCGAAGTAAGTGCTTCAATCCCGATTCGACGCGACTCGGATTTCTTCTCTGTGGGAGGAAACTCTCTCTTGCTCCTGCGTTTGCGCGCCGAGATCCGTAAAGAATTCGATATTGCCATCCCCGTTCCGGAACTGTTCCAATCCAGCATACTTGGAGCCCTCGCAGCACGGCTAGCCGGTAATACGAGTATTGATGCAATAGATTGGGATGCGGAGACGAAAGCAGATGGTGATGCCGACTTCCCACACCGCGCTGGTATCCCACGTACATCAAAGAAGGGCCAAATATCTATTCTACTAACGGGCGCAACTGGTTTCTTGGGTACGGAGCTCCTAAGGCAACTCGTCGAACGTCCGGAAGTAGCAGTGATTCACTGCGTAGCCGTTCGAGCCGACACGCAGGGCCGCCCGCGACAGCTCCTCGTAGACTCGCCCAAGATAATCGTGCACACAGGTGACCTAGCAGAGCCTATGCTCGGACTTGCGAATGGAGACGAAGAAGCGGCGGCGAAGATCCTCGACAGCGTTGACGTGATGATACACAATGGTGCAACGGTGTCGCACATGAAGAACTACACAAGTTTGCGGGCACCTAACCTAGGATCGACAAAGGTCCTGGCAATGATGGCGGCGCGCCACAGTATACCACTTCACTATGTTAGCACGGCAGGAGTAGCGGCGCTTAGCGGACTCGACGAGCAACCGCCGACTTCACTGCGACTACACCCACCACCTATAGATGGGTCATATGGCTACGTGGCTACGAAGTGGGCGTCCGAGGTGTATCTGGAGAATATGTCCAGGACTGGCGCTCAAGGACTACACGCGCGCATCCATCGTCCATCGAGCATCACGGGTGATGGCGTCAAGGATGACGATATCGTGCATAGCACGGTGCGTCACTCGCGAAAGCTGCGTGCCGTACCAGACTTCACCGGGTCGAGTGGCAGCTTTGATTTCATCAAGGTTCAGACAGTCGCACAACGCGTCGTTGAGGATGCCATTGCTGATGTCATGGGTGTCAACCAAACTAGAAGTGGACGTCAGGGGCAAGGAGAAGAGGAAGGGGATTTGGTAATTCGGCATCACAGCGGTGAGTCAATTGTCCCGATTCATAAGCTGAAAGAATATCTGGGTCACACACCTGCAGCACCGTTCAAAACGCTGCCAATGGCCGAATGGGTCGAGGCGGCGAAGCAAAACGGGATGAGTGAGCTGGTTGGGGCCTATCTGTTGAACACCCATGGGGTTATCCGCATGCCGTTGCTTGCCCGGGATGACTGAGTTGGACATCGGACCAGCATCGGAAGAGTATTATTGCCTAGATATCTTAAAGGAACATATCGTAAGCAGATTGGTAATCTAACCGGTCTTCTCTTTTAACCTAGTGTAAATATGAATTAATCAATTGACTATATAAAACTGAGCAACTTATATCTATGCTGATATGTGTCATATTTATGAGTATTTTGATAGTCGGAAATTACGGACAATTGCTAACGAGTTGTAAGAGCAGAGTTCTTTTAAATATTACTATTAAAAAGCCGAATTTCAAAGCAATTGCCATTATACTTCTGCCTAGCCTTGAGATATCAATGATCTGTCTTGATTCTGGAAGTAAACTAGCTGACAAAAATAGAGCTGCTGAACCGAAATCTTAGAGGAGTAAAAAAGGGGTTTAAACGCGGACGATAGTATTGCCAATGAGATAATATATACATCGACTGAGTATGCTTAGTTGTATGAGAGCATATATTTCAAAGCGATCAAAACTCCCACACACGCCATTCTAACACTCTATCTTCCAAAGTCACAAGCCTCAAACCACAGCCTGGGCGACAAGACCAAGCGTAGCCCCAAGCAAACACAAATGAGCCGGCAGATTCACGACCAGGGTACGGGTATTATGCAGACCAAGCCATCTCTCAACATCCTTCTCATTACTAACGGGCGCATCCTTCGCATTCTTAATCTTAGCAAGCAGACGCTGCGTCGGCGGTGCCCAGACAAAGTGTCCTAGGCTAAGCACGCCGCCCGCAAGATACAGACGGGCGATCCAGGGGTTGCGGTAGGTGGCGAAGCCATTGACGAAGGAGAGAATCAGCGTGGGCGGATAAGTGAGGAAGATGCCGTAGAGACCACGCTTTAGTAGGGCTGGGATATAGCGCGGTAGTAGCACGCCGCTCGGGTGTGAGGGGTCATTGCGTAGTGCGGGAGTTAGGAAGGATGCGAAGAGGATAGTTTGCACCCAGGAGAGCATTAGAGATGCCGAGGACAGCACGACTGGCGCGACGCGCACGAGAGCCGTGCCGATCTGGGAGAGCTCGGGCGTGGATGTCATTTTGGTGCGATACCGGCACGACAGAAGTAGAAGGTAGAAAAACGACACGATGCGAAATGTCTGGTCACTTATATTCACTTATTTTCAGAGATTGATGATTGCCTCTGTTTACTTCTAACCTTCCGGTCGCCGCGGTAGAGCTAACATACTCTTATAGAGTAGAGTTCTAATGTAACTTGCTAATTCTATAGATTAAAATCGTACCATAGCCTACGATCCTTCTCATTCTTGACCGAACTGGATAGCTTAGATCTCCCGATGTTGTCCCAGGTTAACAACCAATTTTCGGCCACAGCTCATTCGCATCATCCAACTTGCTTAACGAACTTAAGGATTGTCGGTTCTGAGAGCATAATCGCAAAAATGGAGCAGGAAGAACCTCGCGCTGTGAGAAGGGCAGACACATTTTCGGCGTCTGAGATAAACAAAGAAGCCGTGCAACGCTTTCGGTTGAGACACAAAGGTGGATTACATAAAGTTTCGGCGCTATCAAGCGTGGAGAAGACGCCGAATCCTTCCATAATAGGCAAGACAGCTAGGTGTTACAACGCATCTCATTGGTCAGCGGGTCGCTGAGCTTATAATTACTGCGCTGACGAAGCACCGAATTTTCGGCGCCTTGTTAGAAGGAAATTCGGCGCCTGCGCAAACATTCTGAATTTCTAATGCAAACAAAGCTTAGGCAAGACAATTCGGCGGCAACGAGTTTGAACCGAAAAATATGAGTAATGAATTAGTAGAGAATGCTTGTGTCTCATTAATCAGCTTGGCTTGCAAAAGCCCGACTTCGGATAGATTACCACAGTCCTTCACCTAAGGGTAAAGAACGCATTTGCTTTAGTCAACTTCATCATTTCCATGTTCGATGTAGATATCGGTAGGTAAATCATACTGCGAACGAAAGTCGATCGTATTAGGTAACCAATAGTTGCATTCGTGCGATAGAATGTGTTAGCAAGCAGCCGATGAGTTTCTTTGTCTTGAATGTGTAGTACATGTCCACACAAGGCTACGTCTCAGTTGATATAACTCACTGGCAAGTGTCTCATGGCAATCAGCAAATCACTTCTGTTATAGTTCGGAGTATTTCAACAGACGTAGCGCACTACATTTCACCGAGGGATCTTTTCCTCAGTATCGTGGAGAACCAGCCAGAGATAGAAGACAGCGGGGGAGAAAAAAATGAGCGTCGTAGAGTCTCAAGTCGCGGCATCGGCTGCGGAACCCGACGTGGTCGACCAAAAGCCACAACAGAGCTTCGAAAAAGGATTCCGGTTTTGGGCCATCTTCGGGGCCATCCTGGTGACGACGCTGCTGGTGGCCGTCGAATCCACGGTTACGTCGACAGCCCTTCCGCACATCGTCCGTGAACTTGACGGCCGCGAGTTGTACGTGTGGTTTGTCGACGCTTATTTTCTGACCAGGTAAGTCCACCCTTGAGAGAATACTTGACCCGTTAGCCCTACATCTACAGGCCAAGAATCCATGTTCTAGCACTAACATCGCCCCCGTTCCTAGCACCGCTTTCCTCCCATTGTTCGGGCAGTTATGCGACATCTTTGGCCGAAGATGGATCATGATTCTTACCGTCGCCATATTCACCCTTGGCAGTGGCATTAGCGGCGGCGCCACGAGCTCGGCTATGTTAATTGGCGGTCGTGCCGTGCAAGGGATTGGCGGTGGTGGGATCAACCTTTGTATCGAACTCATCATTAGCGATCTAATCCCGCTTCGAGAGCGCAGCGCGTACATCGGTATCGTCTTTGCTTTCTTCACTCTAGGCACTGGCATTGGGCCTTTCGTGGGTGGAGTTATCGTGGATCATATCTCTTGGCGATGGGTACGTCTTTTACAGAACCCCCTTTCTGCAACCGCATAACTCATGTTTCTCGACCGGATAGGTTTTCTACATCAACTTGCCCATCGGTGGTGCCGCGCTTCTAGCCCACTTCATATTCCTTCGCGTGAAATACGACCGTGAAACTTCCATTTGGACACGGCTTAAGCGAATCGATTACATCGGAAATGCCATCCTTATTGCTAGTGTGGTGGCTGTCCTACTTGCGTTGTCCCGGGGCGGTACCTTGTACCCATGGTCTTCATACCGGATCATCGTACCTCTGATCCTCGGCGTCTTCGGGCTTGTGGTCTTCCACGTCTACGAGGGCTTGCCCTGGGTCCGAGATAGCCCCACACTTCCGGAACGCATCTTTAAGAGCCGGACCACAGCTGCTGCTCTCGGTATAGCGTTCATCCACTTCCTTCTCTTGTTCTGGGCCATCTATTTCCTCCCCATCTATTTCCAGGCCGTGCTGGAGCAATCGCCGACCCTCTCCGGTGTCGACCTTCTGCCCACGGTCATCCTTTCCGTCTTGACCGGGGGTGTGGCCGGGGGTGTCATGGCCAAGACCGGGAGGTATAGGCCATTGCATATCATCGCATTCTTATTGATAATACTAGGCATGGGCCTGTTCGCGCACTTCGGCCCGGGCAGCCATACAGCGGAGTGGATCATTGTACAGATCATCCCAGCGTTCGGCTTCGGCTTCCTGGCCTCGACTACCCTTCCAGCCGTGCAAGCTGATCTCCCGGAAACCGACGCCGCCGCCGCCACAGCTGCCTTCGCATTCATGAGAGCTTACGGTTCCATCTGGGGTGTATCCATTCCCGCAGCTATATTCAACGCGC
The DNA here is from genome assembly GCA_022495235.1 of Xylaria curta. NCBI lineage: Eukaryota > Fungi > Ascomycota > Sordariomycetes > Xylariales > Xylariaceae > Xylaria > Xylaria curta. The sequence continues at coordinate 390,463 of MU375911.1, read as the reverse complement.
AGTTCACTAACCAGTCGTGGCGAATTGGGGATCAGGGTGCCAGGGAGCAGCTGGCGGGAGGCAATGCTTACTCGTATGCCAGCGCCGCATACATCCGCAGCTTTGACGAGCCTTACCGGAGCCAGATTAAGGATGTGTATGCTCGCAGTCTTCGATTGACTTGGTATGTTTCAATCGCTTTTGGAGTTATCGGCCTCATACTAGCAGTGTTGGAGAAAGAACTGGTGTTGCGCACAGAGCTGGATACAGAGTTTGGCCTTGAGGAGAAAAAGAAGTCGAACTCGCTACGTGACGCGGAGCTAGGTAACACTAGCGGGAGCGAGAAAGTTGCTACAGAGGCGAGTTCAAAAGCATAAAATAGGTAAGGCTAGTTCAAGGGGTTTGGAAAGTCCAGAAGCTTTGACTCTAGCTAAGTTAGAGCGAAGAAACAATGAAGACGTGAAAAAGAGTAATAAGGCAGTTAGAATCCGAGCTAGATAATTTGATATTAGTAGGCCATTAACTCTACTAGTCTAGGTGGGGGAGGGGAGCTAGCCATTTTGCAATGTCACAAGCCAGTGCTTTTTGACTCTTGATACTCTGTGCTATGTTTTACTTCGTCTTTAGTCTGCTCAAAGTTAACTTTCTTGCTACTCCTTATACTACTAGTCGTGCTTGGAATTAAAAATGAAATTTCCTAACTCGTTACATCGTTTCATTCTAGTGGTTATACAGATTATAGTATAAGTATCTCATTAATATGGGCATCTAGCCCAAGTCTCTGAGCATTATATAGTGGGGCAGCCAGTTTAGCGTGTCGTTGACGTCACATAGTTAGCCATTGGAGCCTTCTGGCCCGCATCTAGCCAAGGTCGCAAGCTCGTTCGATGGCATCACTCATTGCACCTTTCAGGAACACGCAACCTGCAGCTAACCATCACTGCAGTATATAGCGCGCGGCCCGTCTTTCTTTCCCTCTTCCTCGCCAATCACATGAGAAATTGTTCACGCTGTAACGACTCAATTCACACCTCACCGCCACACAATCTACATTGCCGAAATACAATCCTGCAATACTATCAGCTTCACTCCTACAACTAGCACACTGTTGACTCCCTCCTTGTCTTGCTCTCCCGCCACAAATCCCAACTCGCCAACTAGCAAAAGTAAGCAGAGAAACGACCAGTTCACAGTGAAAGAAACGCTAGCTAACGCATCTTTGTCTGTAGTGTCGTACGCTTCGGTTGCCGCCTCTGGCCCAAAACAGTCTCCCGAGGAGGTATGTCTCAGGCCTGTATGAGGCTTAAAAATACATTCATCACACTACCATCATATAATCCATCTTGCGCTCTAGAAAGGGAAAAAAAATTAGCTAACCACGAAACCCTCTAGGCCGCTGCCCCGCAACCACCCCAGATCATCTCCTCGGAGACAGCCAGCACATCATCTCTAATCGACGTGGACGCACCCTCAGTCCGCACCGTCCCCTCCGACTTCCTCGAGCAGGACATCCAGACCGAGACGCAGGAGAAGCGGAGAGAACTAGAAGAGGCTGCCGCCGACGCTGCTGCCCGCGCCCGTGCTGAGGCTGACCTGGCCAAGAAGAAGAGCGCCAAGAAGGCACGCAAGGCCGACAATGCCATCACCAAATTCTTCGCCGACCTGAGCGAAGGCACCAGCACTGCCATCGTCGCGACGAATCTGGCCGCCGTCGTCGGCATCAGCGCCTACCTCGGCTACAAGGCCCTCGGCCTTTACGAGCGCAATCGCCTCACCTGGAAGAATATCGGCATCGGGGCTGGTGTGGCTCTCGGCGTGGGTCTCTTCGAGGCTGCGCTTGGAGGGTAAGTTGCATTTATTTCTCTTATTTTAACTCACCAAGATGTTGATGCATGAATTTCTGACTCTTCCGCTTAAACAGTTACATTTACAAAGGAAAGAAGAAGGGCGAGCAGTCATAGAAGAGGGGCTCATCTAAAAGGATACCAAGAAGAAGAAATACCACTACGGAGAGAATGCCTCGAGGAACTAATACCTCGGTTCCTACATGTTATGATGAGGCAAGGCAAGGGACGGGAACATGGCGGCGTTTCAATGCAATGGCGGCACTCGGAGTCTCTACTCTTTTTTATTATTTGTCTCCGTAACGGAAGTTTTTGTGTGCGTAAATGACTAGTATAAGTGTATCTATTGTGGCATGCATGAGGGACGATCCCGCCAAATTTACACTAAATTCTCATTTTGTGGAGTTTATCGCTGACGCATGCTTTTTGTCGGGACTGCAATGCCATCCATTCAGAGGTATTTAGACCTGAGGTCGAAGCCCATACATACCGCAGTAGGCAGGTTCGAAGGAGTAACAGGCTGGGGAAGGCACTGTCAAGATCCCACTGTATTTAGCTTGATCTGCTACGGTCTCTGACCCTCCCATCTACAACATCAATCCAATTATTACTCCTGCTATTCTTTACCACGTGCCCTGTCCGACAGAAGATCCTTTTCTAAGAAATAGGCATTGTTGGTTTGAGGAACACCCTTCTCGACAAGGATGCATGTCAGCAACCCCGCAGTGACTGAGCCTTGTCTCATCCGCTCCATGCATTGCCATGGTTCAATCCAGCCCAATCACGGCACGGCTCGCAAAATAACAAAAGTTACAGATCATATTTTTCTGTCATATTTCATTTGCCGCGTGGGCTGATATGGTTGCCTAATTTACAATCTTCTCAATCGAGAGCGGTAAGAGTCGTGTCTCATTCATGAACTTCCTCCGTTTCACTTTTTTGAAAACCACAATATTGGGAGCGGCGCGTCACTAAGACTGCAGCATATGGATCATCTCCCGATAGATACTACACGGCAGGACCTTTCGGAGAATACATTGTCGGACAACGACAATATTCGCGGACCAGCTGAGAGCGGATATTCAAGCCATGAATATCCGTCGGTTGCGACCGATTTTAGTTTTGTCGATGGTGGTGGAAACGAGTCGGCGGCGGTGGTACACAACCATGCGCAAATAAGTCAAACGACGATTTCTATGGATCACAATCTCTCACAGTCGAGTCAAGCAACGACCAGAGCTACAAGGGACGCGAATGAAAACACTCCTACAGCCAGGTTTGCTGATGACGCAGTCGTGTCAGACGATTTATTTTCGTCTGGGACAGGTAGTCTTTCTCGACCAGGCCAATCGACTACCATGGCGATAGGAAACGCGAATGCAGGGCTCAGTCTAACTGGGGCCGATGTTGAGGTACACGAGCCTACGGATCCCGATCCGGATTCTGAAAATTGCAATCTGCAACCAAGCCAAGCAACACCTAGCGCTACAGGAGACAGTAATGCAACAAGAAGTAGCGACGAGAGAGGTGTTGATGGTTTCAATCCCTTACCTAATGAAATAGCCGGGTCACCGAAACTCCTCAAGCGACGGCGAGGAGAGTCAAATGGCGGCATCCGCCGTCCACGGCCGCCCAAACTGGTCTTGGGTGCGGACCAGACGTCGACGAAACGGCGGCTCGCGGCGCGCCCGTTGCCAGTTTTCGGTGGGTATCGAGTGCCCGTGGCCACGACTGTCGGAGGTACCGAAATTATCGAATGGGTCAGCACAAATGCGGCAGGGACGCCGTTGTCACCGAATGCGCCACGAGCTCGGACTAGGACTGCTGAAGAGGTTCCGTTTCCAGCGCGGCCGCCGGAGGTTCCGACTACGGGACAGCCTATGAGTGCTAGAAGAGCCATGACGGATTTCGGGCGGATATCAGTAACTCCGACACCAGGGCAGGTAGGGGCCGCTTCGCTGGGTCGGTTCGAAGGGCCGGGGGATTTTCCGCTAAGAATGATAGCCTTTCAAGCTGGAGCTCAACTGCAATCGAAAAATGCAGATCAAGCTTCGGAAGCTTCGAAGTTCTCCCTACGTTCCAATAAGACCCTACCAAGCTCGGCCACTAATTTGGATCGTTGTGTACCGCCGCGGCGGTTCGAGGCACCCTACATTGAGCGTGCACGACAGGTTGACCATCTTCTAAACTGGCGCTCGACCGCTAACATGACGCCTATGAATGCGAAATCTACCCTGTTTGTTAAGGACCATAGCAAAGATCCGATTGTCACACCCTCTGTGGACCGGGAGGCGCATCTTGAGGAATTTAAATTTCGCTTAAGATTGCATGCAGGACGAGAGCCTTTGCAGACAATACGCTTGCTCAAGCCCGTGTGGTCTCCAGCTCTACTTGAGAAACGGGACATAATTGACACTGACGAAATACCTAAGTATAACTTACGAGACTTCCCTTGTGAGGATCATCCTAAGTATATGGCTCTATCATACGTCTGGGGCGATGATACGCCAACAAGTGCCATCTCTATCAACGGAACGGTAGTGCAGGTTCGTAAGAGTCTAGCACAAGCCCTCCAGAGTATCGCACATTTCGATCCCCACACCTACGTATTTGCAGACGCAATCTGCATAAACCAACAAGACGATAGGGAGAAGTCGATTATGGTGCAACATATGGCACAGATTTTCTCAGATGCGTGGCTGGTCTATGCCTGGCTTGGACCGGTTCATGATTCTTCGACCCAGAACCTATTGACGCATTTTTCTGACCTTGGGAAGCTGTTCTGGCAACATGTAGGTCCAACAGAAAGTCAGAAGCTCGGCGAGCGTTCCTTGGACATAGACACGATTCTGGCGAGGAACATCAACCATTTGTTTAATAGATTTAAGCACCCTCTCGGAAAGCAGGGCGCCTTCCCCACAGAGGAATACTCATCCTTTTCAGCGAGACCGTTCTGGTCACGGATCTGGGTGCTTCAAGAAGTTTATCTAGCGAAGCGCCTCTATTACGCATGTGGAAGCTGTTATCTGGAATCCAACTATCTTGCCGGTGCCTTGATCCTGCTTGAAGCGTTTCAGCGGCATCTCATACGCACACAGGCCTTAACATTGGAGCACTCCGTTTTACTAAAGAAATTTGCGCTCGAGTTCCCCTCCTTTCCAGAGATGCATCGACTCATTGTTTACACGTCGATATATCCCATGGACGTCGTTTCCCTCCGCATTGCTATGACTAACTTTTGTGTTAAAGAACTGCCAGGTGGCTCGAGAGCGACAGACCCAAGAGATATGGTATATGGCTTACTGGGCTTTTGTAACGAGGAGGAGAGGTCCTACATCCAAGCGGATTATAGTAAAAGTGTACAGTCGGTCTATACAGTCGTTACGCGGGTCATGATTCGGAATGGCTTTACGGATATCATGTCGTGGGCGCAGGTCGATGCGAAGGGAATAGCCGACCTTCCGAGTTGGGTCCCTGACTACTCATCCACCATCTATGAGAGTATGTGCAGCCAAGGGCAAGCAAAGCCCTGGTTGCCGCAATTCAGAGCGTGCAATGAAGCTAGGTATAACCACGATGAGACCATGCATCCAATGGATCCGCTGGCAATCCCGGTCCACGGCCGACAGCTGGACCGGGTAGCGCAGATTGGGAGACGCTGGTTTCCCAGGTCGCGCGCGGGATCTGCCCAACTATCCACAGATCAAGCCGGAGCCTTGCTCGCCCACTCTGTCTCGTACGAGGACTTGTGTTTCTTCCTGGACGAGATCCGCAAATTCGTACGGCTCGCGGATTTGCGATGTAATGGTGATCGATTTCTCGTGAACTTGGGCCTTAGACCGACGGGGCCGGGTGGTTATGGGGAGGGCGCCCCCTTCAGTCGTGCAGGGATATGGCGCGTGCCTTGCTGCGATCAGATCGTGATCAATAGTCGCCTCGTTCGCGGCGACCCCACTACAGAGTCGCGCTACGAAGCGATGATCAGGTATCTCGAGGCGTGTAAAGATGAGCCAAAGAACGAACTCCCGGCCGAGTCGCGGCCTTATCTCGAATCATTGTTGCGCTGGGCAGACAAGCGGCCATTCTATACAGAACATGGCTTCATCGGTCTTGGGCCTGCCAACATGGAACCCGGAGATACCCTGGCGGTCCTAGACGGGTTCAATGCCTGCTACTTGGTGAGGCAAGTGAGATTTCCAAGCTCGGAGTATCTCCTTATCGGAGAGGCGTATGTCGATGGTATTATGGACGGTGAGATGATTGGTTCTATCCCCGACCCCCGTGTGTGGTTTCATCTGGTCTAATCACATGGATGAGGTAATATATAAGTGAATGTAGTAGAAAGAAGCACGTGTCCGCGGAAACCCACTTACCTAAGAGGTAAGTGATAATAAGTACCTAAACATACCTCCCTAATCTGAAGCAATTGCGCAGATAGCTACTTGGTACATGTAGGTAGTCTACTGTGCCTTCCCGTTTGCAGTGCAAATAAGAATACAAACAAAAATGGACATGTGTTGTTTCTCCCTCCCTTTCTTCCTTCCTTGCTTCCTTACATGCAACCTTCTCGCAGCGCACATATGTAGGTAAGTCAGATGGTCTACAGCTCGTTTGATTCCCCGTCAGCATCAGACGTTCTGCAACATTTGAAGATTAGAGACATCTTGCCACCCATTACAATTACAGAACACACCTCTATGCACAAGATAAGACAAATCTTACACATCTAGGTAGCATTGGACACCTGCTACGATTCTTCTATCTCCCCCGGGCTGCTTGTGTTTTTATAACGTATTCTACAGAACATTCTACACATCTTCTCCGAGAGACACGCATACCTCACATGCATTTATATAAATACCTAACGCACATATGCAACACAGCGCACTAAATCCTTTTCCGTTTTGCCTTACCTTAGCCTGTCTGATCCCCCAGCACCCACTCAATCCATCCATCCAGCCAGCCACTATTGTCCGCTAGCATCTATCTTCTTCGCCTGTGCGTCTGCACCGCCATCTTCATCATACATACAGGCAGCCAACCAGAGGCAACCAACAGCCCCCAGCTGATTGATTGACCAGGTATCTGGGTACGCGCCCCACTGGCGTTTGCCTTGTTACTCATCTTCACTTATTACTCATCTTCAACTCTCTGCTCTCCGACTTATACGCAAGGCTGCCATGGTAGCCTGGACATCCCGAGGTAAAGACGAACCCGTCCGCAGTAGCGGTAGTAGTAATCGTCTCAATCCTACACGTGCATTGCCCACCGTCTTGGAATTGGTCATATCTACCCGGCTCATACTAAAGGTGCTGAGAAACCCCATGATCTGAGTAACCTCATCTCCCTCTCCTGACTTTCCGATATTACGGCCTCGCCAACATGCCCCAGCCCTTTCATGTTTCGGGCGCTGCTGCCAGACCGCTGCTTCACACAGATCGAGCCGGCATCAATCTCATACGCACCATCTTCCACGATGCTTTCAGTCTCATAGACTCTACGGGAGCAGAACGTGTACTGACTCGGTGGAATCTCGTCTCGACCGTCTTCCCTCACCTTCTCGACCTGTTCTGGAGTCTGCGTCACTACACCAGGATTTTCTTCACTTCGGCTGTCACTATCAAGGCGGGCGATGAACTGTATTTCCAAGTCTTCAATTGGCTAGTCGAGAGGGAATCGCGTCGCTACTTCATCAAGGAGTATTCGGCGCACACGCTCTCGGACGTGAGGTCCAAGTCACATGATCCTAGAAGAAGAAGGGGTCTGACACAGCGTGAGCCAAAATCTGAAGAAGCAAGTCAGATAAAATTCACCCCCGCATTTAAGACTACATGGTTTTTCTACGGTTGGAACCTATTTGCCATTCTACGCAATGATAAGCACAGCTCCAGAAAGGATACGCCTGGCGAAATCCCAAGCTACGACTTCTTCGCTCCAATGCACGCGCCAAAGGCCAGGGATAGTGTGACCATTACCTGTCTGGGCTGGTCCATCGCCCCTATCCGGGCTCTTCTAGAGACTTGTCGTGAGATGGCCGAGGCGCAAAAGCAAACCTCCGTGACCATCTTGAGTTCGAGGGAGGGCCACTGGTCTGTGTCGGCTGTGAAGCCCGTCCGTCCCCTCGACACAGTCTACCTTGATGACGATGTGAAAAAGAACCTCATTAGTGACCTGGAGAAATATTTAGACCCCAAGAGACGACAGTTCTATAGTGATAACGGCATTCCGTACCGTCGAGGCTATCTTCTGCATGGCCCTCCAGGGTGTGGAAAATCCTCTCTCTCCTTAGCCCTTGCTGGCTACTTCAGTCTGGACCTGTACATAGTGAATTTCGGAAGTATCCACGGTATGTGAATCTCCCTCCCAAATCAGCTACTTTGCTCGGTGTTGGACATGAAGTAATGCAACCACATCCAGACCTGTATAATGCGCCTATTTCTTAAGCCATTGAATCATTCGTCACAAGCGGAAGAGTTTCTACTGATCTCTCGGAGTAGAATACGAGCTAGCGTCTCTCTTTGCTATGTTACCAGCTCGCTGCGTCGTCCTACTCGAGGATATCGACGCTGTCGGCTTCAGGCGTAAAGACGAGGAGGAGGAGGATGAAGATGAGAACGAGAATAGCAGACGAAGATTTCCAGGCCGTAGCCGCCAGAAATGCTCTTTCTCTGGACTTCTCAATGTCTTGGATGGTATAGCCTCACAGTTAGTATCATGTTTTTTTCTGACAAGGCTCCTGCCTCTATGTGCCTTTTCAGCAATACGTTCCCGGAATCAATATCTGTCACATACGATCTTTATAGCGTGCGATCATTCTAATACGGGTTTATAGGGAAGGCCGTGTGGTCATCATGACGTCGAATTTTCCTGATAAGCTGGATGAGGCCCTTGTGCGCCCGGGTCGCATCGATGTGAAAGTCTATATGGGTTACATGATGCGCCAAGGCGCGGAGCAGATATTCTTACGAATGATGAAGACTGGGAGACTGGACATGGCACCCGGCGAATTCTCCGAGGACGACAGCCCCGAGCACACGAAGGCAAGGAAGCGCACGGTGATCGCCGAGGACGGACAGCAGGTCGATGAGCACCAGACAGACGAGGAGCTCCAGATACTAGCAGAGAAGTTCTCGAAACTCGTGCCCGAGGAGACGTTTACCCCCGCGCAGCTGCAGGGCTACCTCCTGCGCTACTTACACTCGGCGACCACTGCCGTCGATAAGATCGCTGAATGGGTCGTAGCCGAGCAGCGCAGGGTAGAAGACGACGCGGAACGAAAGAAGAAGAAGGCGAAGAATGCAGAGAAGCGGAAAGCGGAAGCCAAGGCTAAGGCAAAGGATGTTGGTCACGTCGTCCTTCGGCCAGGGTCAAGTCCCGACTGCTTCCTTGGCCCAGGATCACCAAGTATGGGGATAGCTGAGGCTATCACGGCATTAGGGGGAGGAGAAATCTCGTCGGACTCCTCGGATATCGATAGGTTGTTCGGCTTGGGCGACGAGTCTAGTACACCCGAGTCACGAGAGATGGGCGGAGAGCTTTAGGAGCGGCTTAACCGGAGATTCAGAGGGGGAGGAAAATTATCGTCCGCCTACCTCCACCTCCCTTCTACCCATTCTTGACTCGTTTTATGGACATACATGATTGAAAAAAATTGGGCGGGCTTGTGTCTATTGGAATGGAGTTTGTAGATATGATGGTTGAACGAATACTGTTGCTTAGAATATACCTCACGCGCACATAATGAACGAATGAACGAACGAACAAGGCAGTACGTTTGTTAGTGAAGCCAATCGAATAAAAATGATGTATCTTGACCTCTTTTCACGTGCTAGCATAGCTGTTCAGATTTGGAACTTGGTAATTCATGAAGGAAAAAAGAAGCATCAAAAATTTATAATACCTACTTGCAGCAATATTTCCAACATTACCTGATACCTACAGAGTAGAAAGGCCTAGTACCACCTTTCAACAGGCCCTGATCGGCTCCTGACCGGATTCAATGCTTTGCCTGGGGCTCAATTAACTCTGATGATAGGCGCGACGTGGACCCTAGAAATCCTGGATCCCGGCATCAACACATATAAAGCAAAATGGAAACAACCTCGGCGGGGTTGGCGAAGAAACACAGGTATGTTAACTTTAACTAGACGTCTAGGAGGTATTAGTGCTATGTCCAATAATTAGTCTAGCTCAATTACTGTAAGTTCAATGCTAAACCAAGCTCGGTACTATTGGCTTGAATGTACCTGAGAAGAGATACAGCCGCTCTTCGCTATATGTGCTTGATGTTGAGAGTGATGTATTCCAAAATATGTAAAGATTACTATTAGTATACACTTGTAATAATAACTAACTATATAACGTTCTTGGAAGAGTCGCACGATATCTTGATGACTTCATAGCATAGATAGCTATGTTTAAGTAGTCTCAATTATATTTCAAATCAACCTCAACTAAGACCCTTCCTTCCCGAAGAAATCTCCTCGTACATAGGGGGCATTCGTTAGACAACTCGTGAAACGAATACAAGATAGCAGTTCCGTCCAATCCCAAGACAAGACAGCACTCTTTCAAACAAACTCTTCCCATCATGACGTGAATTATTCACAGTAATCATTAACGAAAATCTCTCTCGCTCAGGCTAAACTTTCAAACACAACCCAACCAAGATACTTAGTAAGGCAAGTAAGACAAGTAAGTATATACAATACGCCAACGCCCAGCGTCAAATCGAGTAATAATCAGTCAGGTATTCCTCTCCAGTCAGTCATGTCCGAGCATTACTTTCTTTCTTTCTCAGCCCCTTCCTTATCGAAATTTCAACACTCTCTGCTTTGATTGATACTTACTTCTCTGCAAAATATACGATGTCGAAATAGCTTCTTACAGCGCCGCTGTAAAATAATCATATCCGATGCTAATGACCATAAGTGTGTGATAGGTGGATGGCAGACAAAAACGTAATGTATGTACGTAGATATTGTATAATATGTCGAAGGCGACCGCGGCCTCAGGAACCTTCCTCACCAACCCTCCCCAACCCAAGTCCGCTCCCACCCAAGTTCCGCATGTGGAAGTCTCTTAGCCTACCGACCCAGTGCCGGCGGAGTACGGGGGTCATCTTGACGAAGACCATGGCCTTGTTATCGTCCGTGAGGGCCTTTTCGGCGATCTTCAGTTGCAAGTCCAGGTCCTCGTCGGCGAATTCGCGAAAGAGGATCTCGACGGCCTGTTCGGGCCATTTAGGCGCCGCAGCAGCGCGGACTCGGAGAGCCTCTGCTAAGGATGTCAGAATCCCGGTCTCGACAAGTCCCGTAGGGACCGTCGTAGCAGGCGCTGGCGGCGCCGCGGAGGAGTCGGTGAGGTTGTTAGCCGAGGAAGAAGAGGAGGCACCGCCGCCGCCGGTGGACGATGCCGGGGGAGCAGCAGCGCTGGCGGTAGAAGATTGGTTGTAGAAGCTAGGTGCGAAGCGGGACGGCCTGCCTCTACGTCTCTCGGGATTAGTGGGATCGGGATGGGGTCGTTTGCGCGACTGTGAATCTGGTGTTGGCTCGTCAGGGGGCGTGAGCGCGTTGGTATTAGAGGCTGCTGCCGATGTCGATGTACGTGTGGGCATAGCCGTGGAAGCTGGACGCTGAGCGGCGACGGGCGAAGAAGACAATGGTTGAGTCGGCGGTGGTGGCATCTGCTGCTGGATGGGGGTTTGAGACGGAGTCTGGCCGTACACCACGGAGGTAGTAGAAGCGTCCAGGGCAGGATCGAGAGTAGAGACGTCAATGTCGCTCGCGCGTGGTGGCATTGAACCGTCGGGGTTCCTGCGCCTCGGCTTCATGATGCGCTTCGGGGCGCCGCCGGAGCCCACGACGTCGGGGAAGAGGATCTCCATGTATTCTTCGTGGTCGAAGGGCCGGCCTCGCAATGCCTTGGATAGCGGCTCTTTCTATACCCAGTTAACCTCTATCTCACCAAGAAGAACGATGAAGGGCGCGAAGGACTGGTACGGGCCCACTCACCTCGAAATGACGGCTCCAGGCCTCCTCGCTAGCGGTGACCATGCGCGTATTGGGGTTGTACAGGAAGTCGGGGTCCTCGCGCAGGCCGCGCCACATGCGGAACTTCTTGCGCGCATTGTCGGCCTTGTTGATGAGGTGGCTCTTCTCGGGGTATGCGCCATGTCTATCGCGCAGCGCCACGGCGGCGCGCTCCCAGGCGCCGGCCTTGAAGTTGTGGCTGTCCTTGTATCCCAGCTGCATCGACTCGCACAGGGAGCGGAAGAAGGTGTCCTCGTAGGCCAGGTTCCAGCTGAAGCGCGGGGTGCGGCGGTCGGCGTTGCGACGGGACGAGGCGCGCATCGTCATGGTGGACCCGTTGGTTGACGTTGCTGTCGTCGCCGCCGTCAGCTGCGCATCGTCGTCGGCCATGATATGATATGATGGTGGTGTCGAGGTGTCACTCGCAGCAGCAGCAGCAGCAGCGCGTAACCGGCAGCGCGTAACGTGCAACGTGCAACCCCGCTGACACGACGAGGGGGTGACGGCCAAGGTAATTGCAATTGTTCTTCTGCATTACCCAACAAGTATGTACAAAGAGACGACAGACTCGCCCTGCCGAGCCTGGAGCCCCGTCCCAAGCGCTGTCGATTGCCAGCCGGGGCAGAGCAGAACAATGGGTGGTGGTGGTTGGAATGCGATGTCGAGACCGAGCACTTGCCGTCGCTGTCTTATCGATACCGTCCCCTCCTAGATGGAGGTTGGCTTAGCCGGCTGGATAGAACGGAGGAATGAGTTGATATGACTGATCGTTTACGGTGGAGGAGGTTGGTGTCTCACTTGTCTCTCAGTTTCAAACGGTTCGGAGGGGCTGCTTTGAACACACTCCGGGTCCGTGCGCGCAACCACCCGGTAGGTACCGCCTACGTAGGTAACTAACGTATACAAGATAGACCTAACGTTGAGATTAAAACAATTGATGAGATAATAAATCCATATATATAAAGGAATGGAACGAGTTACATCTTTGTTGTAATAGCTATTGTGTATTCTTATTGCTTCTACAATGTGATGGCAGACCATCGTTGTTAAATTATTGCCGCATGCACTGTCCTTACGTAGCTCCCCTCTTACAAAATTCCGAGGGGTTGGTCTTGCCATACAACCATATACAACTTCGTTGCGACTGCTACAATAGAAACACGGTCTGTATATGGTCAGATTCCAAATACGCTAGTTAATATTGTGTCTGAAGGTGGTGTGCTACACATCTGGTCACAACCTTGGCTTAAATGTTTGGCTTCTTCCCCTCCACGATGACATCGCGGCTAGCCGTTTTCTTAGATCAATGACCTAACACTTTTCAACTGCCACCTAAAATGATGATAGTAGGCATAGCAGTACGCTACGATATCTCGAAAGAGATGGAAAGGTGTCACAGCTTCATGCCATGCAACTCTCTTCTCGACCCGAAGCTATGTATAAGTGGTGCCTCTACCCTGTCGCCGACATGCGCCATTTATGAAATCAAGCCCCCCGTGAAGAGCAGAATGACGTAAAGATATACTATGTATCTCCTTCGCCATGAGCCGACTATTTCCGCCATTGCGCGCAGGTGGTCTAGTAAAATCATCGCGCGGATAGACAACACAGGGACATATTATCGATCTTCCTTATGAAATGGAACATCCGAATCTTGCCCAAAGGATATACTCTCTGTGCGCTGTGATTCGACAGCATGCTATAAATGAAATTAACCGTAAGTGAGCAACTTGGACGATTGGGCCAGTGAACGACAACACTGAATTAAACCAGATTTCATATTTCCATGTAAATATTGCTAATTCATGTAACAATATCCGACACCGGCCAGAAAGAAACATAAGCACGCGCATTCTCTTGTACTTCTTTACCAGGATGCTTAAATTGTGGATGAGCAGGACTGTCATGTCTGCCGGCGAGATTATCTTATCTGATCCGAATCTCCGTCCGTCGTCTCACAAATTAGTCGTTCGAACATTTTAGGGTCCCCGCTTCAACCCTCGCATGCCTCATCAATCGACAAATTTTTCCATTCGTCTTCGATGGACCCCTCTCGATCTCCCATTGCATTGGTCAGAGGAGACCCGGCGCTTCACCTTCACTGGGATAGTGAGAGAATACCACCCTATAACAAATCGATACATGTGTACATGTACATCACCAACACCAATATGGTGTCGCCAAGACCCCACCTCATGCAACTAAAGCTTTCAGACTTGCCATCATGGGTTATCTGATCCGTTTTAAAGTTATCAGATCCGAGGCCAGGCGGCGCCTAACCGGCCGGCTTCGGGTCATCTGCCTCTCATTACGTTCTTGTACGATCGCCCTCAGCTAAAGGTGTGGGCTGGCTTAGGCAACTCGCCCCGGCGAGGCGTATTCAGCGGCCTAAATTGGTAGGTCCCTTCATTCGTGGAAGCACCGCTGTCGGTAGTAATGAAGATGGATCCATCATACTCTCCTTATATCATACCATTTCTGCATCGTGACTTAGCCGTCTGCTTTGCACCATTATTTGTATTTTCAAATTGTACTAATACGACTCATTTCGGTGGCTCTTTGTGATTATATACGTCTTCATAAGAGACAAGGAAATCTATCATGAACGAAGATTAATTGCTCATATCCTTCCACATCTGATATTTTATTACTATTTGACTGCCGCTCGACTTATATAGCATTCATGACTTCTCACGTCATAGCCAACGGCTGCCACGACGGCTCGGCTACAGATGAAGTCGCCTCCGCTCTCTCAACACCACCTACTGATGTAGAAGCAGATGGACTTTCTGCCGAGCAACTGGAGCAACTATGGGATTGGAACTCTCCTTTACCTCCCACACTGGACACTTGCATGCACGACATAATCAAGGAACAGGCCCTGAAGAAGCCGCAAGACCTTGCTATTGAATCTTGGGATGGCAATTTCACATACCACGACGTTGATTCGCTGTCCGACCTATTCGCCACAAAACTAGTCTCGCTAGGCGTTGCGCCTGGAGCCAACGTGCCGTTATGTTTTGAAAAGTCTCGGTGGACTATTATTGCCGTACTCGCTGTCATGAAGGCTGGGGGGACATTCGCGCTCACAGATCCCAGCCAGCCGGAAGGTAGATTACGGACTATCGTCGAGCAAACAAGTGCAGCCATAATCATCACCTCAAAACTCCAAGAGGATCTTGGAAGCCGCATTGCTCCAAATGCGACTCGCCTCACTCTGACACAAGAACTCATAGATGAAATTCAGGCCCCTTTAGAATTACCTAAGGTACTGCCGAGTACAAATCTCTATATACAGTTCACCTCGGGCAGCACCGGTAAGCCCAAGGGCGTTATCATCTCTCATGTCAATTACACAAGCGGTGCGATTCCCCGCGCAGAGGCTGTTGGCTACAAGTCGCATTCTAGGGTGCTCGATTTCGCGTCATACGCGTTCGACGTATGCATAGACTGTATGCTCTGCACGCTATCAGTCGGGGGCTGTCTCTGCATCCCTTCGGATGCCGATCGGATCAATGACTTGAGCGGCGCCATCCGTAAGCTGAAGGTTAACATGGCTCACATGACACCTTCTGTGGCCCGCGTGCTTGAGCCAGATATTGTTCCTTCTCTCGAAGTCCTAGGCTTAGGAGGCGAAGCAATCTCTGCTGGCGACTCCGCGACCTGGAGCAAAACTACGAAAGTTATTAATGCATATGGACCGTCTGAGTGCACGGTTGGATGTACGATAAATAGCGACGTTGGCGCCGAATCACACAAACCACACATAAGTATCGGCAGAGGGGTAGGAGCCGCAACCTGGATTGTGGAGCCTACGGACCATGAGCAACTTATGCCCATCGGTTCTGTTGGCGAGCTTCTGATTGAAGGCCCAATAGTAGGACCTGGCTATCTGGGCGAGCCGGAGAAAACTGAAGCAGTCTTCGTGGGCGATCTAAGGTGGCTTCTCGCCGGAAGTCTCACACACCCAGGTCGCAAGGGAAGACTCTACAAAACTGGTGATCTAGTGAAGTATGATCCAGACGGCACAATACTATTTGTCGGGCGTGCCGACCAACAAGTGAAGCTCCGTGGTCAGAGAATTGAGCTCGAGGAGATTGAGCATAACATGCGAAACAAACTGCCTCCAGGCACTCGTATAGCTATAGAAGTCATTAAGCCAGGGGGGCCGTCGGGCGAACCTACTCTAGTCGCGTTCATCGCTGAGCGGGCAGGTCTAGTAACCGATTCAGAGACTCTTCTTGGCTCTCACTCCCCGCAAGTCCAAGATGCGCTTGTTAATATGAACTGCCTTCTATCCAAAGACCTTCCTATTTACATGATCCCAGCGGTCTACATCCCTTTACAAGTCATGCCGCTGCTGGTCTCCGCTAAGACTGACCGCAAGCGTCTACGAGAACTAGGGTCTTCATTGAGCAGGAAGGACATTGCCGGTTATGCAGCTGCGGCTACTCCAAGAAGGGAACCTTCCACTGCCATGGAAATCAAGCTTGCCGATACATGGCGCAAAATACTCGGCACCGATACAGATCTGAGCACTCATGACAACTTCTTCGCCATCGGCGGAGACTCGCTTCGCGCGATGAAGCTGGTGGCCGAAGCACGGACCCAAGATATCTCCCTCACTGTTGCAGACATATTCAGCAACCCAGTACTAGCCGACATGGCCATCGTAGCGAAAGCCGGCGTAAAGCATTGTGCTGCCGAAATTCCCGCATTCTCGTTACTTGGTGCCCAATGGACAGAGGACGCTGCGCGAGCCGCTTGCGCGGCTTTCTGCGACGTCGACGCTGACATGATTGAGGATATCTATCCCTGCACACCGTTGCAAGAAGGCCTCATGGCGCTCTCCGCTAAGATCAGCGAAGCCTACGTCGCTCAACGCGTGGTAGAGCTGGCGGACGAGGCGGCAGCGCAGAAGTTACTAGAGGCATTCCGGACTGCTTCGATCGACTGCCCGATTTTGCGTACCAGAATCGTTCAGGTATCTGGACATGGGCTGATGCAAGTAGTGATCAAAAACGACTTCGCATATGAATCCACACCGGGACAAACTCTAAATGAATACCTGGAAAACGATCGGAAGATCCCGGTCGGCCTGGGAAGGCCATTAGTTCGGTATGGTATTGTCTGCGGCGAGAAAACTAGTTTCGTCCTAACGATGCATCACGCACTCTACGATGGTTGGAATATGCCCCTCGTGGTGGAACGTGTAAACAGGGCATACGATGGTCAACCAACTGAGAGGCCTGCGCAGTTCAAGCACTTCATCAAATACCTGCTTGAGATGAACCGGGATGAGTCGGAGAAGTACTGGCGTGATCGTCTCGCCGGTGCCACTGGCGAGCAGTTCCCTGCCCTTCCATGGCCGGGTTACCAGCAGCAGGCCGATTCGTTGCTGGAGCACTACGTTCCCACCGGAAAACTCACAACGGGTACGACGATAGCCACGATTATTCGTGGAGCTTGGGCATTGTTAGTATCGAGATACACAGCCTCCAGCGACGTCGTGTTCGGCGAAACGCTCACGGGACGCAACGCTCCCATTCCTGGTGTCGAGGAGATCGAGGGCCCGATGATCGCCACAGTACCCGTTCGCGTCGCGGTAGATCCGGATGCGACGATAGCGGAGTATCTGCAGGAGATCCACGACCAGTCCGTTGCCGGCATGCCGCATGAGCATTTCGGCCTGCAGCATATCCGACGTCTCAGTCCGGATGCGCGTGAGGCGTGTGAGTTGCGGACTGGCATCGTGATGCATCCGAGCACCGCTGGAGAGGAGGATGCGGGGCAAGGCGAGAAGAAGGCTGCGGATGGTTTCGTGCCCGTCGGCGATACGGAAGCGGCGCAGGAAGCGCTCAAGTTCAACACGTATGCGCTGATGCTGGTGTGCTCGTTGGATCCCCAGGGATTCCTGATTATGGCTAGTTTCGACTCGAAGACTGTGACTTCACCTCAGATGGGGAAGATTCTGGTCCAACTGGGACGACTTACTCAGCAGTTTATCGAGAACCCGAACTTACAATGCGGTAAACTTGATGTAATATCCCAGGATGATATCAATGAGCTTGTGAAGCTTAGCCGCACTGGCGGTTCAAGTCTGGCCGAATCTACTTTGTTCCCTTCTGGGTGCTCCATTACCGAGACATGGATCGTGGATCCTCTTCAGCTGGAGCGCCTCGTGCCTGTCGGCGCCGTAGGAGAGCTGCTGGTGCGAAGCACGGAGGCCCTTCAAATGGAGCATGCTATAGATCCCCTGAAAAGAAGTCAGCCACCTGAGGGGACTCTTTACCGAACGAAGCATTTGGCAAAATACACAGATAGTGGGAATATCAGTCTAGTCGAGACATCACGTCGGCAAACCTCGACGCCTAGCTTGAAGCAGAAACGGGTAACAGCAGTCAGCTCGACGAAGCAGAAAGTCCTACGCCAGATATGGAGCGGAATCTTGTCAATCAGCGAGGAGGAGATCGGTCTCAACGACAGCTTTTTCCAGTTAGGTGGTGACTCGATCGGGTCGATGAAGTTGGTGTCAGAATTAAGGGCAAAGGGCATGGAGTTGACGGTCCCTGAGATATTCAAGTATCGCACCCTTTATGAGATGGCCAAGATACTCAAGGAAACGAACGTCGCGGCCTCCGAAGTGTCGCCTCTGAATTCGACTCCTTTCTCGCTTCTCGATGTCGAAGATGCGAAGACCTTCGTCGCTGAGACAATACAGCCAATGCTCTTCCGGGATGACCTCACAGTTTTGGATGTCCTACCAACACGGCCTTTGCAGGAGATCGCTGTCAAGGGCACGACTCAACTCCCTCGCTATTCAGCAAGATATGAGCTCTTCCATCTCTCCGGAGCCGTAGATAAAACCAAGCTTTTCCAAAGCTGCCAGGAGCTCGTCGCGAGGAACGAGATTCTAAGGACGCTCTTCGTCGTAGCTGCTGGTGTATGCTACGGCATCGTTCTTAAAGACCTGACCGTCGCTATCGACGAATACGACATCGAAGGAGATCTCGACACATTCGTCCACAAATTATGCGACATGGACGTCCAGACAAAGATGCCACTAGGTTCTCCATTCGTCAAGTTCTTCTTCATCCAAGGCGAGCACGATCAAAGCTGTCTCGTAATACGCATCTCCCACGCGCAATACGACGAGATCTGTCTCACGGGTCTCCTGCGCCAACTCGCCGCGTTATACGAGGGACGACCCACGCGCGACTCCGCCCCGTTCTCATCCTTCGTGTACCATGCCGTGCAGAAGGGGATACCGCAAAGCATCACGTACTGGCGGGAGCTGCTACAGGGCAGCAGCTCGCTGACGGTTCTTCGTCCCACGATACCCCTGACCTCAAAGACCCCAGCAGCGCTTACACGAACGGTGGACATCGCGGCCCGCTTAAAGGACATCACCATCGCGACATTGCCGACCGCGGCATGGGCGCTCTGTCTCGCGCGTCGTCTTGCGCTCCGCGACGTCGTCTTCGGCGAGGTGGTCAGCGGTCGCAACATTGATCTCCCTCATGCCGACGCCGTCATGGGACCGACGTGGCAATATGTTCCCGTGCGGGTGAGATTCGAAAAAGGCTGGACGGGCGCGGATTTACTCGAATACGTGCAATACCAGCACATTGCCAGTGCGCAGCACGAGTGCATGGGGCTGAGCGAGATCGTGGAAAATTGCACGGACTGGCCTGAGACGGTGGATTGGTTTGATTCTGTGGTCCACCAGGACGTATACCACGTCGAGGAGCTCAGGTTCGGCGAAGCTGATTGTCGACTTGAGACTGTCTATCCACATCTGGAACCCTTGCGGGAGTGGAAGGTGCAGGCTTTCGTCAAGGGCGATAGTTTGATGTTTGAGATTGTGACGTTCGAGGATTGGATTGGTGTTGCGAAGGAGCTTTTGGATGAGCTTGAGGATATTATGGGGGTTTTGGTTAAGAGGCCTGGTGAGGTGCTTTTTTGATGTGTGAGAGTCACACGAATGAGAGGACGGCGATGAAAGAGTTCCGTGCGGAATGTCTGCCTTGGTGGTTGAATCGTATTTTTTGTTTGTGCTATAGATGAACATTATGCGAGTACATATTACTAAACTATCTAGTATATGATGTTGCTGAACTGAGTCATGATATTCGCTAAAGCCTTTGGGTGAATGATATCACTGTAAGGGACGAATAAGTCAAAGAAAGTGACGGAGATGTCGTTATTATGCAAAATATTACTGCACGTCGATCATTCGAAACACCAGCTGCATATTAGATTGAGAACACGTTCATCTTCAGCAACAAACATTCCGGGACAAATAAGCTAGATGATTTACCCCCTCTCTCTTTAATACCCAAGATCTCGGACAACGCCTCAGTAGCCGCACTATCGCGAGTCTTCATGTTCGTCATCATGTCTTGGGCCACGTACATAGGGTGTGTACAGGATGCCAGAAGGTCCCCGATTTTCTGCCGAATTTTCAGCTACTGTTGGGCTGCTTGGAAGGACGTCATGCGTCACTTAGATTATGGCAACTTACCTGAGCTTGTCTATACAGTACATCATCTCGATCATCTTCTATTCCGTCTGTAGTAGTAGTAGTAGTAGTAGTAGTAGTAGTCGGCATAACCTCAGCTTTATCAACAGCATTTTGTGCCAGATGTTCCATTTTCACGCAGCCTTGCAGGATCCTATGGAGATCGAAGCCATTCTCCCGAATCATGCTTTCGAGAAATTGACGGAATAATCTTATTGTCGAGACATCCGACCTTGCAGATGAAGAAAGAGGACTCTCAAGCACTGCTGTAAGTAGGTTGATACAAGCGGAGAGTGGGTAGCACAGCATACGCCTAGATATTACCTAGTCAATATATGTCGTGATATAATAAAATACGAGAAAATCAACTTGACTCACCAGAGGCTCATGAACAATTTCAGTGGAACAGCCAGTAGTAGGCTCAGAGTCGCTCGAGCAGCCTTTCGACTGGTCTCTATCAACATCATAATCCGTGCGTTTTCGACTCTATCAGGTGACGTCGAGTTTGATTGATTCATCCTCAGACTGTGACGTCTGGCTGCCCAGTGGGCCATATCTACACAGAGGTAATAGGCGAAATGAATCAGTAATGTCTCCATACTAGGACTTGGATGTGCTGTGGGATTGTCGAGGTCAGGGCGTTCGACTGAATCCTGTAAACGCAGCCAGTAATCTAGTCCCCAATTCACCTCCATTACTGCGCCATGGAGACATGTTAGCCGCGATCCTCACATCCTATTCAAGACTATGGAAGTAGGCATAGGAGGTTTTTCGTACGCACTGTTTGTTAAGAGTTCACCGTCAGTCTGCTTAAAAGCTTTCCGCCGGTACAGGCGCTTGTATATGATAGATTCCAAGATCGCGATCTCCGATACAACTTTCAAAGCCGGCGACAAGCCTTCCATACTAGTAATCGTTTCCTGTCTCAGTGGTCCCACGTCGAATTCATCGCCATCAATAGCGGGTGGTAGACCAAATTGTGTGCTAATTTCCCCGTCGAGAATATACGCAGTCCAAAATGCACGGCGATGTCTGACGTCGCTCGCGCCTAAGGTTAATGTCTGCGTCGGATCGTTCTGCAGAGCCGTCATCTGATACATCTTAACCGCAGAAGAGACAAGTTGTGCTGCCGTGCATGCATCCGCGGTCATCCTCGTGAACAAGGCCATTGCTAACATGGCCTCGATTGCTAGGATGTCTGGGCCGAGTGCGATAATCTGAGGTAATTTGGTATAGGCATTGTTGAATCTGGCCCACGCCTCGTTTGCCGAGCTTTTGAAGTTGGAATTTTCTGATCGGAAAAGGATTCCTATTGCCATGATGGAGTCAAGTAGGGCCCGCCAAGTTACACTCTTCGATGGATCCATACATGATAAATTGTCTAGAAACGACGGCCAAGATAATAACGGGTATCCCGCGTTCATGTCATTGAAGACGGGCTCCAGAAACCTGATGATGTCGTCTGTGGTCCATAAAGATGGTAATGTACGTGGTCCGGAAGCGTCTCTGGAGATTTCCTCGTCGCCGCCGGTCGTCTGTCTTGCTGTATCACACGGGGTGACCTCTTGACCCGGATCAGGAACACGAACCACCGCATTTTCGGTAATTATATCTATATTCTTGGGACTTGAAGCTGCTGTCGCCGTTTCTGAAAGTTGAGTGTCTGTACTTTTCGTGTGCGCCGAATGTGAAGCCTCAATACGGGTCGCATCTCGAAGCCGTGCTTCTAACGTTCGAATATACTCCTTGCTTGCAAGATTTTAACCAAAATCCTGTCTCTATTCATTCATGACTTCAAATACTTACGCCCTTCCGGGACCGCGTCTCCTCTGGGAAGTTTCGTATATACATGTGATAGGGTGTGTTGCGCAAGCTGAACATGGAGTGTTTCCATCACAGCGGCTTTTCCTTAGTCGACAATTATTGCAAGCCTTCGGCCAGGTTAGAGTAAGTCATCCGATTCGTATAAAACACTGTTTCTTACTTGTAATATCCTTGCCGTAGTTCGATTTCTCTGTTTATTCGACCTAGCACTCGCCATCATGAACGCTATGAGCGCCCAAATCGCGATTCCCAGTACCGGATGCAATCTGCTTCCGACGAGAAGTTCTACGTAGATTCCCCACCTTTATAACTATCAGCCAATCGGATGTAAATTGCTTCCGGGACAGGATATTGGGGCCAATCCGCACATTGTTGTCAGCTAGGTACAATATATTTCTAAGACAGTATTGGTAATAGTCAATAAGACTTGGTTGTTGGTCTTCATATTTTGCAACTATGTATAAATATGCTTGCGTAGCTTGCATTGTGAGGAAAATGCCTGCCATCATAACAACCCCTTGGATCTTACCCGGACAGTGCTATCACTCGTTTTGCCATCTCCATTTTGATAATGTGCCAGAGCCAACTTACCATGCCAGTCGTTGCGGTTGCCGGTGGGACTAGTGGAATTGGACGTACCATCGTTGAGGAGATCCTCGCGACTAGGAAATACGAGGTCAAGATTCTATCTAGACAGGTAAGTATAATCACTCTTTATGCAGACCATGCACTTATAATTACGAGCCCAACCTTGAGTTGGAACGATCAATTGGAGCCAAGGTTCTGACGGTCGACTACTCCGATATCCAAGCATTGACTCAAGTGCTTGAGGATAACAATGTCCACACGTTGATTTCGGCATTGACCTTCAACACTCAGGGGGGCGAGCCTCCCGAGCTGCAACTCGCCCTTGCTGCCGATGCTTCTAAGACGACTAAGAGATATGTCGCTAACAACTGGGGAGTACCGATACAAGAAGGGTTAGTAATCTTTCCCAATCCTCTGTTTATCCAACAGTTACTGACATACACACTCAGAGACGAACTACGTATGCCGCCTATCGCCCCCAAAGTCAAAGCCCTGGCAGCACTGAAGCAGGCAGAGAATCTGGAATTCACGAGCTTCTACACTGGCGTCTTCCTGGACTATTGGTTTGTCCCCGCTATCAAGTCTTACATGAAACCCGCAATCATGGTCCTTGACATCTTGAACGCCGCGGCCGCTATCCCGGGATCCGGCGATAACCCCATCGCCTTCACTCACACGAGTGACGTCGCTAAATACGTCGCTGCCGCCTTGGACCTCGAGAAGTGGAAGCCCAGTTATAATCTTACTGCCGACAAGGTCACATGGAATGAATTTCTCGCCATGGTTGAAAACGTGTGCGGTAAGATGAATGATATTTTCTTCATAATATGTTGCAGAATGTACAATAGCTCACTTTCAATATTTACCATGCTAGGAATCAAGTTCAAGGTTTCATATGACGACCTAGAGAAGCTCAAGTCTGGACAAATTACCGAACTTCCAGCGCAGGTTAATGCTGATTTGTTCGGCGCTGGGGACTCGTACCGCAAATATCTGGCTGCTGGACATTTGCTGATGACAAGTGGGTATTACGATTTCAATGATGGTAAAAGTGCAAAGGATGCCTTTCCTGCGATTAAACCTAAGACTGTGGAGAGCTTGTTGGAGGCTGTGTGGAAGAAGGCTTGATTAATAGTGATTATACTTGTGCATATAACGAGAGACAGTGTACGGTACGGTATAACAGCTTCGGGCGGTCAAGCCTCTCGACTTGACAACGTTCTATCTTTTGATAGTGTCGTATTTCAGTGCTGCAGTTCTGTGATATACCAACTGAGGGGTGATTTTCATCAAGTTTCCACCGTCCCATCGAGAATTCACCATTGTACCGATCATGGACTTGTTAGATGTTTTGACTATGGCCGCCCCCAAATCACGATTTCAAGATGATTGGGCGATAAATTTTGAACGGCGTGGCCCAGAACTACTTCTATCTGGAGGGACCCCAAAGCAGAGTTAAAATAGAAGTCAACCCAAGAAAGATGCTTGCATGGCACGATGGCTACCAACGGCTACGGTGTTTTTTCTTTTTGCTAGTCGCGAAGATCTTTTGCTAGATACGGCTGCATCTAGGTATGTTACATTCTAACTCATCACACTTTTGAGTCGGCTGACGTACATATCGAAAGAGGTTAATATTAGTCGAATTTTGCACGTCGCGGAGGATTGAGACCTGGCACATCATGTATATAGACATAATAATATGAGACTCAAGCCCCTATCTTGTCCGTCTGTTGCCTTCGAGACAGTGATAAGAGAGAGGACGCGATGTTGACAAGTAGGAGTGAGCTTATTCAGGCACTTAGACTGTAGATCTTCCACCTAGTTACTTAGATAAGGAATTATCCTCGACGCTTAGAATGTCCTTTTTGTTTACATGAGCTCATTTTTTTGGGCTGAAATTCTCTTATGTTTTTAAGAAATAGTAGAGAGCTATGCTCTTCATCGAGCAGCTTTCTCGTTAGTGACCCAGTCCATTCCTTTCTTTACATGTTTCCATGCTCTGCCCTCTATTGGTACATTGGCCGAGCTCAACCCTAACCCAATCTCGATTCTTTGGGGTATCGCTAATCTAAAAGTCCATTGCAGAGGGTTGTCTTATCATCTCGCTCACGTGACTTTGAATATCTTTCCCTTCCTTGTCCTTCTCCAATCCTTATACATCTGTACCTAGCTGGCAATTACGCCTGTCAGCTACTGAAGGATTCGATGCTTAAATTAATAGCATGCCCCCCTTGGCGCGTGCAGGCCGACGCGCCCAAATGCAGATTGAATGTTTTTCCTTGCCTTCTGTGGTTTGTATCGCAGGGCCTTCTCGACGAAATCATCGCAAAAGGACGCCTGAGCTACATGTCTCATGTCTTGATTAAGTTGCATCCTAATACAATAGATGCCCTTTTGACCGCCACTTTAAAGTATTCGGTTCATCACATATCGTCATATGCAACAACCTCGCATAGTCTCTGAGGAGTTTCAATGGTTATCGCACCGATTCTCAGGCACCCCTGCGGCTTGTTCTCCGCATTCGGGAGCAACAGTCAAGATTGTTTAAGTAATCTATAGCCTGCTTGGATTGAATGGCTTGGGTGGTATCTACAACGCTATGGGTTCTCGCCCAAGGCTATCGCGGTAGTCTTGGTCAATGGAAGTGTAACCTGCTGCCTTGAAGGATCTAGGTATACGTCGTAGATGCACTGTAACATTCTCCGATCCTTCTACCTACCAGACTTGCGTCAGGCTCTCCAATGAGCAGCGATTAACGTGCATATATGCGTAGCCTACATGGACGTGCCTCATTCGCACATATCCTGGTGTAGGCTGGTGCAGAGAAAAGCATACCCATCGCCCGCTCATTCGTCGGTTATAACTATGAATAGTCCCACTGCCAGATGGTGAGATTCCCAAATATAACAAGCGACAGTCTGCACCAGCTGAGAACGGGTCAAATGTGACGCTATACCAGTCTTGCATAGGGCGATGCTGTGTAACAGTTCTCGGTCACCGAACCCGCGTCCCTCTACAAACAGGGTATCCCGCTGAGGGTGCCAGAGAATCGATGGCATCAGGATAAACGATTGACGTCAGAGATCTACCCAGATGAAGGCGGCAAAGTAGACGATCTGGCATTTACACTATTGAATATGATTGTTTGGAGAACTGATAAACATAGTGAACAATTTTCTGCAGGTGACTGTGCCTCTTCCATACAGAATGTGCCTGAAAGGTAGTCGCAATCTATAATTTTTGCGCCCTGCGCTAGAGATGTCTTCTCAGTCCGATGTAACCACGGAATGCGGCAACGTCCCCCTCAATCCCGGGTTACCATCGCCTAACCATGCATGCTTACAGCATGCTATTTGCACTTTGTGCTGAAACATTCGACAATTTTCAGTTCTACTGCGGCGTGGCGTTGCTCACGGTACCGAACCTACGTATCCGTGCCCCACGAACCCGCGCACCATGGACCTTTCTTGGGGTAAACGATTGCGTTATCCCGATCCGCCCATCCTTTCAAGTCCTAGTCGACAGAGATCCAAAACATAAAGGGGTCGGCTGAAGAAAGTCTATCGTAGATCGTATCTCAAAGGTTACATTAAGACGTGATCGAAAGTTATCGACGTCTAATTGAAGAGGGAAGCAATCCCCTGATGGTGTACGGCCCATTTCCCCCACAGAACGATACCCTCTCCACCTGATACAGATCGCGATGCATACACCTCATTATTAGAACCTTCCATGCGCCCCGTCTTCCACCTCGACAGTGGTCGCTATCGAAACGTCGCCAAATACGCGTATTTCCTGTATAAGCTCGAATCTCTGGTCGTCACTCTTTTAGGATGGAGACGGACCCGTATCACACACCAGCTCTTCTTCCACCCGATGGCATCGAACCCAAGTTCCGCGACTATTATCCTATCAAGGGCTCACAGATTGCGCTAGCGGCTATTCTCTTGATACTATCGACAAGCGGAGTACTCGCCAGAACCTACACACGGGCGCGTATCCTGAAGCAATTCGACTTTAGTGATTGTCAGTGATTGTGATACCTATAAATGCACTTGATTGTACATGGCTAACGAATTTCAAGGGGCTCTGATATTCGCTTTGGCAAGTTTCCTCTTCCTAGCTCACGCTAGGATGTAGCTAATCTTCCATATTAGCTGTTCTTCGCTGCTTTCACTTCGTTAAAGCTTGTCGCGAACACTTATGGTCAGGGGTATCATCAGTGGGATGTGAACCTCGTCAATATACAGCATTTTCTCTTGGTAAGTCGACTTCCTTCTATCACCTTTAGTGCAAGATCATTAATCAATTTAATTTTAATGCTAATCCTGCTGTGTAGTTTCAAAACTTAGTTGAAACACTATACTGTCCACCGATGCTTCTCGCCAAGTATACTGTTCTTCGACAAATCGAACTCATTTTCTACAAACACCAGCATAAAAAGCTTGCCTCAAAGGTCATTTGGGTCCTGATCTGGGCTAATGCGATCTTTTACACAACCATATTTTTCACATTCTTATTTGCATGTGTTCCTCGAGCTAAGATTACCAACCCGACCCTCGACGGTCACTGCATTGATACCCACGCTAGCGTCCTCGCAACCAGTGTTATCAATGTCGTTTCCGACTTTACAATTCTTATCATTCCACTCGTGGCGGTATGGCAGCTTCAATTGCGGCCGAGGACAAAGCTCGGAATCTCAATCGTCTTTGCCGTTGGTATATTGTATGTCATACTCACTCATGTTCCTTCTCGTCGCTAGCCTTCCCGCTGTATTCCCAACAAAATAGAGAAGCCGCTGCTGACTAAGGATGATATCAAGTGCCACTGTCGCCTGCATTGTGCGACTATACTACGGTGTTGAGTTAACCCGCAGCGAGGATGGCACGTGGCTTATCGAGGGAGTTGGTACTTGGGCGTAAGTTTTGCCTTGTCTCATTGTACCTGAACATTTTCCCCTAAGAAGCTATACTTACCCACCTATAGGATAGTAGAGATCGCCACTGTCATCCTAGTTGCCTGCTTCCCCTTATTCCCGCGCCTCTATAAACACCTAATGAATCGCGATAAAGACTCACCTTTTGAGTTGGTGAAAGGTTATGGAAGCAACAAGAAGTACTCAAACATACCGCGACCGCAAACAGCAACATCTGATGCCGGTGATGGTAGTAGCACGAAGCATCTATACCAAGAGACGATTTAGCTTTGGGTCAAAATAGCGGCGTATAAGATTTGTTTTATAAAATCGCGACTATGAGGGTCGGATATAACCCAAGCTAGGGCCTGCCTGAAACGCTCGTCAGTTTATTTGAGCAGACACGAGGCGAAAGCTCGGCTTACTCTCTTTGTACAGGGAGGTAATGTGATTCTAATTTTCTTCTAGTTATTCTGGGATTGACTTCGTGTTGGCTCCAAGGGAGCTGTGGCTAGTCGAAAACGAGAATTCTTAGTTTCTACCAAGGTAAAGGCTTGATAAGTTTTACGATTTTATCCATAACAGTTAGTCAAACTGCAAAATCTAGTCAACGAAAAATACAAAAACATGAACATTTCTAGACATCTCAAGTTAAACACGCTAAATATGCGCAGAACAGCTGATGACACAATATTCATCAGGACAGACCTGATTAGAAGACACGATGAATCTCAAGCCAGTGATTTAAAGTATCAAGTACGATAGTACGGCAGTGTCACGTTAGAGCCTACTATAAGTTTAATTCGTCGCTATAGAAAAGATTGCTCGAGTTTGCCAACTTATCGCTAGTTCGTTTTTGCTCAGCAAGTGACTAAATCACGAAGAGGTCAGAAGATATAATCTGTGAGTGCCAGACCTTTATTCAAAGCAAATGGTCTCAAGTTCATCCTCAAAACCCTCTGCCTCGAAAGTTTCTCCATCCATAATACCGTCGACATAACATTCCCCAATAAGAGTGTATGTTCCCTTTCCCGTTGGTCTTATGATAAACGGCACCTCACCACCAAGCAGGACACAAATGCGATCTCCAGGCTGCGTATTCAATGGAACATGGCCGAAGCGGCCATTTTCAGTGACACAGAATTTGAGCCAAGCAGCGAGTGCCATTATACTTTCGTCAATTGTCACTGAATAATTCAGAAAAGATGATGAGTGGCGCCCATCATTATCTTCATGCTTGGTCGCTGTGCGTTCGATCGCCCAATTCATATATCGTGGAAATGCGGCTATCAATTCCGGGGGTAAACGGTTGCGCATAACGTCCATACCGCACGTAATTGTACGAGAAAACGCTGCCATTAGCTCCTCGCCTGGGCTAATCACGGTGTCTGAACCATCTTCATGGCCAAACGCAAGCTGATAACAGTTTTGGAGCCATTTAGCAAGCCGTACCTTTCTCCGTGGTGGCAACGGATCTACCAAGAACTCCATCTGGAGCTTTAACTCGGGCATATCTGCCACCATCATCTCGACCAGTGATGTCGAGAACTTCTTGACGGAGTCGATTACTTGGCCTTGACATTGAAGAATATTCTGATCATGAGATACGCTCAATACCGGCTTGCCGCGCCCGCCAGCGGAAAACGCTTGTGGCCGAACCGTATAGCTCACCAGCCTATCTCCTCGCGTGATCCGTAGGTCCGGAACCCATGATGGGAGCCCTTCAAGTCTCTTGGATTCTTGATGACCATCCGATGAATCTGCAGCTAGGCTGAGTAGCTTTAGGTCCAGACCTTGAACTAGAATTGCTATCGCGAATCGTCGAAACACCTCGCTAGCGGAAGCGTTGTAGTCGGGTAGAATCGACGGCCCAATGCAACCGAGACTCAGAAGTGAGTAGATATGATCCCTTGGATCTGTACAGTGGAAGTGCATACTAACGAGGACACCATCCAAAAGAGTGGCCTGCTGTCTGAAGATTTGAACCGTAAAAACACAGGAAACGCAATGCAACGGTATTAAGGTAGGCTCCAATACCGATTTCCCAAATTCTAGAACTTCAAGTCTCATGATTCCAAGTAGTTCTATACTGAACGCAAGCTTTGCCAGCTCTGGCCATAGGATCTCCACTCCGCCACCAGCATGGAGAGCTACCTCTTTGGCGAGTGCAACTTCCTGGATTACCCACTTGCGACGGAACCAAGGCCGTTTCAACAGTGCTGTCAAGAGCGACCAATCATGGTCCAGTATGTTTGGCTTGCCCTCTGCGCGTAGCTGCTGTGAGATGGGATATATGGCCTGCGCTTTCGCCGCTATATCCAACGCATTCTCGGGGTTGTACTCGGGTAACAGCTGAACGGCTTGGCGAATCGAGTCGGCCACGCTAGGCGATACCGCTCCGTAAGCAGGGTCGTTAGCGATGCCGAGCCAGACCAATGTCCGTGTTGCTTGTGAGTAGATTTGTGGCATCAGTAGCACCTGGTTGCTTTTCTCCATTGCATCGGCCTGATTGATGCAGATAGCGTCGGCCCACAGGGTCCGAGGCCGGTCGGCGTATCGAAAGTACGCCAACCCGGTGAAAAGGCTGTTGGTGATGGAGAGGCTGGCGCCATCGCAAGTCACTTGACGCTTGTCTTGCTCATTGCCCCAGCAGTACGAGATAGATTCAAAGTCAGGGACGGAATCTAGGGCGGTGGCCACGAGAGATAGGTGGATCGGATCAGTTTCGCCGCCCGGATGAAGTTGCATTAGGCGAATGGTTCGAGGGGCTCCGAGAGCTACATACACGTAAGTAGTGCTTGAAGCCATATGCCTTCGTTTTTAGCGAAGGAAGTATGACTAAGCAAAAACTAAGGTTAACTATGGTCCTCAAAATCAAACGTAAAAAAGAATTCCCATCCCTGCAGCTTCGGCTTAGGTCGCCTGCACGCGGCTATAACCGGCTATTCAAAGCCCAGACCACCTCGGCAGCTGGCGGGGGCATCCAAGAAGCAGCCGTGGCCCTTAGAAACGAAGGCTTCCTTGCCCCTGAATAGAAGGGGCCTCTAGTATTACAGTTTGCACTCCTTGAGTTTCTTCTCACCCTTCTAAGCTCAATACAGCCCTTGTAGTAGACATTTAATAAGCTAGCTTTGTAGGGGTCAAACAATCTGGAACATTTTGGGCTCGAGCCCCAAGAACCTTTTTTCCATTTGGCTCTTGTTCTCGTGTATGACCGCCCGTGCTACTATTCGGTGCCGCTGCACGAGATACGAGCGCCCGCTGCTCGTTTTAACCTCCCGGAAGATGTAGTAGGCAGGGGACGCATCCATTACGGCGAGAGTGTCTCCTTCCTTCACGGGCGCTGTAGAAATCCCAACAAGTCCCTTCTCCGTAGTAAAGAATTGCTTGCCAGCGAGCCCCTTAATCCGACGCTGTATCTGGTGCTCTCCTGATCTGTACTCTGGTTTTGAGGTGAATGCGCTTGTCAGAGAACGCTCCCCCCCAAAAGTGAATAAGTCTATAATTTCTGTTATGGGGAGGTTTTGGTCTTCGAGGATGCATTGGATGGGCCCATTAACCTAATAACCTTTGTGTTAGTAGGGATTTCAGTTTCGTTCGCCTCTCGCCATTCCTTACCTTACGACCGCTCTGTTTTGTAGAGTTTGGATGATTGGATTTTGTAGGTATGGAGGCATCTGAAACAGATACTGTGTTAGAACCACCCTTTTTGGTGCCATCCAGTCTTATGGGAACTTCTGGGTCCCATCCATATTCGCCGTTTTGATATATCCTCCAGGCCTCCTTAGCCCAATACGATCGTCCGTCTTGAACAGTTACGCTAGAGAGAAATCCCGAAAGCTTGTCCAGTCGATCACTGTCGCCGAGATCCGGAATGAGGCCCGTTGTGAGAATGGAATCGACTGATAACCCCGAACAAAATAATGTCTTAGAAGTCGCAAAACATCGGCATCTGTTGATATTCGTCTTATATCCGGGGTTCCAGTTATTCTCATCTCGCATGTACCCTTTGAATGTCACTTCATCACGGTGTTCACTGGTGTGTTGGTGCACATCGGAATAGGTGAGGTCAAGCACCCAAGAAGGTATAGAAGCGTTCTTTCCAATAGCCTGCGGGGATTCGACAAACAAATCAAATGTTGTTGTTATTTCCAAGCGCGGCGATGCGTTATAACATCGTGCTGTAGCGCGCTTGAATACAGCTTCCGTAGACTCATTGTAGTTCGTGTACATTAGCTTTCCCCTGCTGTTGCGCAACAAACCTTGTAATGCAAAGTACTTGTCACGTGGGTCAGTGGCCTTATAATGACTAGTAGCGCAGATAATGAGTTCGAGGTTTCGTTGTATAGGGCTTGCCAAAGACTGGAGCTCGTTACTGTCGTGCCCCGGACGAAGATATGGAAGAAGTCGTGTCCGATTGAGCCGTATGTAATGTGAATACTGGGTCGCAAAGGCACGAAGAAGAAATTGATTGTCTTTCAAGTGTTAGTGCAGGTTGCTAGTGAGTTTTTGGAAAAAAGATTACAAGATATCTGAAGAAGAAACTTCATGTTGAGATGTGATCACATACCTGGAGTTAAAGGGCCCAGCTCTGAATTGATGCATGCCAGAGGCTCCTTCGGCATCATTTTTTTCAAACGCTCCATCGTGTTCATCGCCAAGATTATATCTCCAAAGGAGAACTCGTATGCTCCAAGAATGATCTTTGGGTGGTCCTTTGGTAGAACGGCCTCTTGTATCGTCCACACTCTCTCCCACCATTCATGAGACATAACGGCATTGACCCAATGAAGTAGAAGAACCCATGCGACTAAATGATCCCTCTCAAACGAATGAACTTTGAAGAGCTGATCAACCCATTTGATAATCGAGACAACGTTGTATTGATCAACGTTCTTGTTTCCAAAGCTTGACGGGAAAGGGGCCATTGATTTATAAGGGTCGGGCGTAAGATTCACCCCTGGAGTCTGGCCACTTAACCAGATGGTTACTATCCTCGCATTGGAATATATCTCTCCCATAAGGCGAACCTGGTGTGATTTCTCCTCGAGGTCTGATTGATTGATGCAAATCGCATCAATCCAAAGAACCCTAGAGGTAGAGGGACGGCGTAAATTGAGAAGAATTTCGTAAAGGTTACCGGTTATCTGGAAAAGCTGGCCGTCGACCCATATAGGTTTCGGGTCTTGACGCTTGCCCCATACATACGATAGGGCTTCATCTATGCCGTGATCCAAATCTTGCACCTCTAAGCGACACGCGATCCGGTCTCGGCCAGAACCAGGGAGAAGGTGAAGGACCCGAATATTCGTACTTCCATTCTGTTTGGATAGTCTAGCAAGGCTATTGGTGTATCGGTATATGTATGTCTCTTGGCTTCTGTATGATTGCTCATCGCTCTGTGAAGACGAAATAGATAGTATAGGTCGGTTCTTCGATAAAGAATGCACATATTTCAAAAGCTCAACAAACTCTTCAAACGTTGGAAGAGCGGGAATCTGATCGACAGCGATGTCTATAGAAAAAGCATCCATAATCTCATAAATTGCTGCGCATATGATATCAATTAGTTCCTGGCTTGCGTCTTCGTTTCTTTGCCATATCTCCTCCAAAGGCACCAAGGCTTCAGGCGGTGTGTTGGATTTTGTGTCATGTTTCAGCAGTTCCACGAAATTGCGAAATAGCCCATCTCGGCCATCTCCATCCCCCCAAAGCTCCAGGGCTTTAGGTGGTGTGCTCGATTCTCTGGCATGCTTCAGCGTTTTAACGAGAATAGTACGTAGCATATTGTTTGGGTCAAATGGGTCTCCTTCATCTTCGAGCAGCTCCAAGACTTCAGGTGGTATGTCAGATTCTTTAGCATGCTTTGCCAGCCCATGGAAACCACGTAGCCAACCCCATCGGTCGTCTCCATTATGAAAGTAAAAGATTGATTCTTGGATAAATTGGAATCGAGAATCTCTCGCGCATAGTTCGCTAACGATGTCCTCGACAGTAATATATGAAGTAAGGAGTATATAATATACTCTCAATATATCGTCTTTGGTATGCATGGTATGAGGCGATTGTGAAGAAAAGTGTGTGGAACAAGCAACCGGGGGTGAGGCAGAAGCTGAAAGAATGGGTTATGTCAATGTACCAATTCTAAGTACTACAGACGGGGCAAACGATATCTGAACGGAATATGGTCAGCGCTGAAGAAATATATATTTTTCAGAATGATGAGTCTGATGAACAGCATATGCTTGTCAGTTGGCAAAAAAGGGGACAGTAAAAAGTCTACGTTGTATTAGGAGAGATGGCTATTGAACTATGAAGGCTGGCAGTTGACAGCCGGGGTCTCTGAGGCGCCCCGAGAATCTAATTTCCATTACGCATAGGATTTCAAACCCCGACAGTCGTTGATTTGCCCTCCAGTTGTAGAAAGCCGGTAAAATCTAGAATATCGGACGGGAGTACCGACACGTAATACAGATTAGAATGTGACACGTACAAACTGTTTTACTTGAGGAGAGCGCTGGCACTGCCACCAGAGCGGTGAAACTGAGACGTGAAGTACTTCCCTCTCTGTTCTGGAGGAGATTTCGATTGGCAAACACATTAACACCTAACTACGTCCTACTAGCCAAGCCTCAAATTTAGTATGTCAGACACCTGGTATGCTTATCATTGGCTAAGTGCTACTCTAAGCCGTTCAGGTTCGTTATCTATGCGACTTATTCGTGGCGACAGGTTCAATTATGACGTGAGCTGTATCGCAATATGAGTGGATGCCGACGCTGGCCTTGATAACACTCCTCGCCTCAAACAGCTCATAATGAAGTCCAGGAGCTGTTGGGGTTCTCTGCTGCCCGAAGTAGTCCGATGCTTATTGCAATACTCGTATATAACAAGAGCTGAAATCAGGGCTTGGAATATGAGGTCATGTCTCAATGGCATTGGCAGAAAAGGGAGGCTTGTAGACAACACACCTAGAAGGCATACAGTACAAAGGTGTCCAGCGCATTCAGCGGGATGACATGACCACTCAGGATCCCCATGTCACTCGTAGTCACCTTCCCTGGGGTCGATTTCAGCGATATAAAGTTTTCAATCAAATAATATGAAACTTAACCTATTCCGGGCAATCCCCACCATCACATACTCTCTGCTCCAATCCATACCTACCTATTTGTATAGGACTAGCAGCAGGACCCATATAGTAGTAAGGGCTCAAAAAACAGACAGTCGGCAGCCTGTACGTACGTAGAAATCAACGAATTCAGCGAATTCAGCGCTTTGGAGTTTCTGTACGAATTCAGCACTTTTGGTAACCTTGTACGTTCAAATTAGCAATTCTGTACGAATGCGACGAAGAGAGCTACACAAGTCACTCGTTCGAAAAACTGCTAAGTCAGTATGTTGACTATCTCTGTGACTGTTCCTTTTATTGATTCTCTTTTGTTGTCCAGGGTGGCCCTGATTGTGCATGGTTGCCCATACAAATCAGGTATGGATTGAGGCGGAAGGTGAGTGGGAGGAGACATTACTAGAATAGGTTAAGGTTCATATCAATTGATTGAAAACCTCATATCGCTGAAATTGACCCCCTTCAACTGGAGGAAGGGAAGCATCTCAAATGCTGCAGCACACTTATGGCTCGATTTGCTCAACGCGTATAACTGGGAAAGTCCTCATATCGGGAGGTACTGACTTCGCGGCTGAGCACGCCCTCATGCCCTATGGGAGGCTCCGGAAAGGAATCCGATTTGACTAGCACACTATGTACTACTTCCCTATTTCATAGGCCTTTCCCCCGGCGTTAAACAGTACAAGTAAATAAACAAATGTCACTCGCAGTGCCAGGTACAGCCACAATTGGGCAGCGCTGTTGGCCTTGGCTCTAATCTTGATGATTATCTATATCTTGTCGCTCGTCTTACACAGCCTCGTCATATATAACACACACCTACCGCAGCCCTAAGTTTGAGGTAGAAATATAGCCACGCTAAACAGAGTGTTGGGGTAATCGGCTTAAGTGGAAAGTTCGAAGTAGTATCGAAGACGTGTCCGCGGCATTGCCGAATATAACCTTCAGCCAGTTACGGATCCAGCGAAGCACTGGACCACACATGGAATCAGAATCTCACGCAGTCTGCCATTCAATAATCATCCCCAAGATAGGGCCCTCATACATACACCTTCACATACAGACGCTGTCACCGCTACGTGACGTTACATCAACACATTTGATACGATACTGCCGACCTGACTTACGTACCGTGTTTTCTAATTGTCTGACAACGAGCGCGTTGCCGTTAGGCCTCTTTGCATTCTCCAGCTCTTTCTCTTGCCTCTTCATGTCCAATAGGTTCATACGTCCCTGCCTATGTCTGTGGCACAGGCGCATGCGTCTTTACGAGGCGCTTAGCGTAACATTAGCATCTGAGGTCTCCACGTTAGTAAAGGCATTTGTCGGAGCGTCCTGCCAATTATCCTTGACATAATCAGAACGATAAGCACTTTTGAATGTGAAATGAACATCTTCATTGTCAATACTACCGTTGAATTCAAGTATAAGAATGCCATGATGGCATCAATATCTGTCGACCGAATGACCACAAGTTCATTCACCAACAATGAGAGGTGTGCCGCCGCGCGTTGAAGATTTGATCCGCAAGATCACATCAATCTTGAACTCCGGCGGTTCATTTTCACGACTAATAGCTATGATGACACCACGCAAGATCATGGTATCCCGCCTGACTTCCCCACATCTTCCCTCGCTTGCTATTCACAATCACGACCAATCTGACAATAGCTCCTTCATCTCCGACGACTCCAGCTGTGATAACTCTTCGACCGACAGCTCTCTATCGTCGACATCTAACGTACCTCGTGAGGACGAGACTTTCCAGCCCACAATATCCCCAGCCAAGGAAGAATGGGAGCGTAGAAAGTTTCAAAATGACGAAGAAAACGAATTCATAGATGAGTTGATGAAATACCAGGGGTTGGAAGAAGTCAAGCGACAATTTCTAAATATTAAGTCCATGGTTGCGGTCAGCAAACTGTCAGGCTGTTGTTTGTCATCTGGGAGGTTCAATATTGTGCTTCGAGGTAATCCGGGTACAGGTAAGGCTGCTTTCCCTTGAAATATTATTCAATAGCTAATTCTCAGCCTAGGCAAAACGACAATCGCGAGATTATACGGAAAATTCCTGAAAAGCCTTGATGTTCTCCCTGTTTCTCACTGGACGCAGGAAGAACTCTCTGGAATGCAGATAATAAATAAAGGACCACAAGAAGTTGAACAAAAGCTAACAGAAATGGTCAAACCTACGAGATATGGTGAAACGAGTGGAGGCATCTTGATCATAGATGAGGCTTACCAACTTGTCTCGCCATACGCGGGCTCATTCGGTAGATCTGCTTTGGACATTATGCTCACCTTCATGGAAAAAGAAGTTGGCAAGCTTGCAATTGTCTTTATAGGTTATAAAGACGAGATGGATGCTTTTTTCCAACACAATCCCGGCCTCAGCAGTAGGATTCCATATACTTTGGACTTCAAAGACTTTACGAACCATGAACTGTGGATGGTACTTTGCAAACATATGGGTCTTCAATGGAAGAACGGAATTGAAGTAGAAGGGGGCATCGGGGGATTATACATGCGCTGTATTATTCGCCGCCTTGGAGCCTGTCGAGGCAACAAAGGCTTCGGCAATGCACGAGCGGTTCAAAACCTCCTCAGTCACATCGCACAACGGCAGGCACGTCGGCTGGTTGAAGAAGTACAAAGAGGTAAAACACCCGACTACCGCCTCCTCACTAAAGAAGATCTTCTAGGGCCGGATCCTTCAACAGTACT
The DNA here is from genome assembly GCA_022495235.1 of Xylaria curta. Lineage (NCBI taxonomy): Eukaryota > Fungi > Ascomycota > Sordariomycetes > Xylariales > Xylariaceae > Xylaria > Xylaria curta. The sequence goes on along the minus strand of MU375911.1, from coordinate 352,905 downwards.
GGATACGAGCGAAGCTTTCTCCGAGCTTCAAAAGTTGATCGGGCTGGAGAAAGTAAAGGATAATGTAACGACTATGATAAATTCAATTAGAGTGAATTACCGGAGAGAGCTACATGAAGTTCAGCCTCTAAGGATTTCTTTGAATCAGGTATTTGTCGGGAAACCAGGTACAGGGAAGACAACCGTAGCTAGGCTCTACGGTAGAATCCTAGCGGATCTGGGCCTTCTGAGTCGCGATGAAGGTAGGGAGGTTATTTTTAACATTCTTATAATTACTGAGCATACAGAACTAATCCTTTACAGTAATCTTCAAGACACCAGCGGACTTTATTGGCGACTGCCTCGGGAAATCAGAATTGCTGACGAAGAATATTCTCGAAGCCTCAATTGGCAAAGTACTCGTTATTGATGAGGCGTATATGCTTGATCCTGGTAATCCTAGCAAAGATTACGACAAATACAAGGCCGGTATAGTTGATACCATCGTTTCTATTGTCCAGGGGCAACAATTCGAAGATCGTTGTATCATTCTTGTCGGCTATGAAGACAAGATTAGGACCATGTTTCATAACGCCAATCCAGGTCTTTCCCGTCGCTTCCCTATTGACCCAAGCCAAATCTTCCGCTTTGATGACTTTACGATTGAGCAGCTAGAGCTCATTTTACATTCAAAGATGAGGGATCGAGATCTGTCTTGTACACATAAGGCTCTCACTGCTGCTCGTGAGATCTTCAACAACGCTTTGGCGACAGGAAACAGCACCAACGTGGGAATTGTCGACAGGGCCTTGGATACAGCTATCATGAGTTATACGAAGCGAGTATCCAAGATCCACGACAGGTATCCCAACCCCAAGATTCGGGCCGTGGATTTCAACCCAAATATACACAAGGTACTCAAAGTTGACTACCGAACACATATGGAAGGTCGGATCCATCACAGCCTCATCGATCAACTTATGCGTTATCAAAATTCATATCAAAAGGCTAAACAGCGCGGGATTTCCATGGACAAAGTACAATTAATACCTACAAGATTTCTCTTCAGCGGTTCTCCTGGTATGTATTCATCCCCTAGCCAAAGAAGACATTCTATGGGGCAGTTGGAAGAAACCCTTGGCGGACATTGCTAACTTGATTGTGACGTAGGTACTGGGAAAACCACAATGGCAAAATTCATGTCGAAGCTCTTCTTCGACATGGGCTATATCTCGACCCCTGACATTATCGAGTGTTCGGCTACGGATCTCATTGGCCAATACCTTGGTCAGACTCGGCATAGGACACGGGAGAAGCTTACTAATGCCCTCAGTCGGTTTCTTGTCATCAACGACGTCCACCATCTCCTCGATGGGCTGTATGAGACACAGGCATTGGACGAGTTAGCTCAGTTCCTTTCCCAGCCCGTGAACCGTCGAAGTATAATTGTCGTCCTCTCTGGAGATGAGAAGAGCATAAACGAGTTGATGAAACGCCCTAACATATCGACTATCTTCCGTGAGACCATTGTGTTCGGAAACCTTTCATCTGATGATTGCATCACTCTACTCGGTCAGGAGCTGGGATGCAACGGGTTTTCAGACGAAGCGCGGTTTGCGAGGAACCCAGACTCGTCGGAGTATGGCAAAATCAGAACGTTATTCTGTCAAATGCAGTCCATGGTGAGGTGGAACAACGCACACGATGTCAAGCATCTAGCAAGCCAGGCTATGGTGCGATTCCTCGAATTGGATAATCTTGATGGCGACAAGAACAAGGATCTGCCGACGTCCATCATCACAGATTGCATGGAGGAGTTTATTACGCAACGGGGCGAATTGAAGACCAGACTGGGGTCTCAGGAATCCTCGAAAGAGAAAAACAGCCGTGAAGAACGATACAGGGGTTCGGATTCATACACGGGTCCATGGCGCCGTGAGTCAAGATCGCCATCTCCGCCGCGTGCTGCTGCCTCAACCCGTTATCAACCAATGGTGGAGCCTCTAATAAACAAAGGAAAACAACCTGTTATTAAAACGAGTACAAGTGAAAATTGGGAGCCAGCTGCGTCGTTCGCGCCTCGGAATCCTCGAATTCGCTTAGAGGCTAAACGATCTTGTCATACCCATCGTGACGAAAGAGAGAAGGGCATGGAAAAGGAGACACGAGTAAAGCGCGAACAAGGGGTTTCCGACAGCGTATGGAGCCGGGTACAGAAACTAATAGAAGACGAGAAAACCGAGCAGGACACTCTCAAGGAGCTAGATGAGAAGCTACAAGAAGCAGGGGAAGCATTGGTCCGAGGGACTGGGGACGAACGGAAGACACTGCAAAAGTCCTATGACCAAGCCCACGCACTATACACTGATTACAATCTCCGCTTGCAGCACAAGCAGAAGATCAAAAGGGCCTTGAAAAAGATGGGAACATGCGAAGTAGGATTTGCCTGGAGACGTGATGGGGAAAGCGGAGGGTATAGATGTGAGGGCGGCAGTCACTTTGTTACTGATGAGGAGATTAACAATATGTCAGAATATGAGGATTAAGCTGGTTTTCATAGGGTGATAGATCTCTTTTTTTTTTTTTTTTTTTTTTTTTTTTTTTGGTTATTATTGTATTTATAACCCTTGGAAAAGCACCAATTACATGTCACACGCGCTGAACACTTGTACGTCATTTCATACTCGCAGTTCAACGTACCCTTTGTATCTGCGCACGTCTCGTCAGCATCGAAACCGAAGCTACTCAGCTATAACAAGGGCTTGACTGAGGGCTTGGAATTGTATTCAAATACTCACCAAGACGGCATAATGGCAACGAGGTGGTGCTAGAGATGCGCGCGCAGTAAATGAGTACCGTCTGTAAGAAGTCTAGTACCGTGCTGCTCCTTTAAACCCTATGGAAGGGACTCCACTGTAAAAACCCCAGTTTACGCATCTATTGTATATCGGAATTAAATATATCCTTTTACGCTCAACTCCGAATGCTGACACTGATCTCCGAAAACTACTGCAAGATTTCGGTCTCCACTTACCGAAGCTGTAAAGCTGACGTCCAGAATCCGACAGTCTGTCAGATACCTTGACTCTTTATTCAGCGAAGAATAGTCTTAGCTACAATTTATGCACTGCCCCTATATATCTTGAACATGTTCGATCTTGGAATTATGGTCTAATTTTACTTTTTGGATTCTGTTAAGAGATCTAAGTCCTTGTCCCAACTTTTGCGGATTAGGACTAAGTATCATCTAATTATATCTCGAGCCGCCGGCAAAACCTTGACATATCTCGCGTTGTCATATCAAAATATTAAGAGACGCATAGTAATGAACACGATATTATTTGCAATGTATGATAAATGATTAGATGGTTGATTATGTTGAACGCGAAGTCCACAACAGTGCGCTCGACTATTTGAGGACCAACAACCCCAAGAATTTGAGGAAGACAAGAACAAACATCCCAGCTAACTCAAAAAATTATTCTTTTCTCAGCACCATGTTTCGTATTCACCCCTTCGTTACAAGCGCCCTCTTTCTGGGTACCTGCTTTGCAGCGTACGATAATGTCCTAGGATTCAACGGTGCGCCCGAAGTCGAGACAAGAACTATCGATGAGATATACGAGGCTGCCGTAGCCGAAGGCGGTATTGTGACCTGCTGGCACGGAGGCGATGAGGCCATGCAACAAGCCGGCCTCAAAGCTGCCTTCGAAGCACGTTTTCCCAAAATGACCCTTAATCTTACTGTCGACCTGTCCAAGTACCAAGATGGCGATATAGATCGTCAGCTTGTGACCAGCGATCTCTACGTCGATAGTATTATCCTACAAACATTACATGACTATCCTCGCTGGGACCAGGAAGGGGCCCTTCTGCACTACCAACCCCTAGACTTTTATAAGTTGTATCCGGAATTTAGGGACATTCGCGGAGCCTGGCACGCCACTGCGGTCTACCCCTGGACGTTCACTTGGAATATGGATCGCGTTCCCGACGGCCCGATGGAGTTTGTCGACTTTCTGAGGCCGGAGTTCAAGGATAAGTTGGTTCTTACATACCCTACCGATGATGACGCCAGTCTCTACGCCTTTGACCTGATGTAAGTAGTATCTTGCCATACCGGAGGGGAAAATGGAGCTTAGCTAACCGACATCAAAGCCTCCAAGAGTTCGGAATAGCATGGTTCGACGCGCTCCTGGCACAAAATCCACTCTGGGTGCGCGGCACACAGACGGCAGCTACTCTCCTATTCTCACCCAACAGTACTGCGGCAGCGACCTTCACATCAATCGTAGGACTAAGCCCTTCGGCGCCTCTGAACATCTCCATCCCAACCAAAGGCCATTTCAACACGTGGCCGCAGCGGGCGGCTATCCTGAAGGACGCGCCGCACCCAGAGGGCGCGAAACTGCTACACAACTTCATCCTCAGCAAAGATTACCAACGCAACACGGGCGTCTGGAGTGTGCGCAGAGACGTCCCCGCCCCCGCCGGCTTCCCGGAGCTTATTGATATACCGTCCACTGATCCGACCGAGTTCCAGCGCTTCCTGGCCGACCGCGCTCGTGTAGAGAGATTGCGATTCTTTTTCGAGAGTAAGGTCGGCACGCCTCAGGGGCCGAGCTCCTTAAACGATGGAATTTGAAGATGACGAGCTTATAGTAATTTCTTGTACATAAATCTTGTTCTATTTGGATTTTCTATATTTTTCCTCGTCTCACTACCTTTCGATTCCCACAGAGCTTGAATTGGATATTTTAGAAATTGCTTGTTGTGTTTAATTATCATGTACACAGGTAAAGATTCTTTAAGTTAATGAGTGCAGTTTGGTCGGCAACTCAAGGTTTTTATAGCGCTCTATCATTTTCCGCTTCTCAGCTGTAGGCGATTCAGTGTTGTAATAATTTGAATCCGTAGTTGTACGCTTTTTAAAGCCCCCTGTAATTATATGCCAAAAGAAGTCCTCTTATAACTGGAAGCATCCTTCCAAGAGATATGTGTATTACAGTACCACTTGAATATGAAACACGTACAGATGGAAAGATGCATGTACCTGTTGAACGATGTAGGCCGAAAAGAAATTTCTTAATCAGTATTCGGACACCTAGGGGATAATCAAAGCCTGAGAGGTGGCATATCAAGCCGGTTATCCACCGATATTCATTTTATTTGTCATTAGATTATAATCCTGAGATCATATCAATAAACTGCCGGTGATCGCATCTGGAGAGTGCATACAAATGTTGAAGAGTTGGTTCAGAAGCCTCCAGGACTGGAAGTTTTAGCATCCAGAAACAGCATCCCCTATACTATCGTTTCGAATCGAAATATCGTACCCTACCCAAATTTATATAAACATTTATACTCAAACATACGCCACTTTAGCCGTATATGGTTAGATTTACGGCAAGGGATACCTCTGCGTAACTTAGGTGCTTAGGCATCTAGCTGCTTATACGCAGTAGCTTAAATAATAAATCAACAGCGTTGTTTCTTTATTATAATCAGGTTTTCGGTATAGGTTTAAAGACTTTATAAGCATTTAATTACGCACTTAAATTTATAAAAGCACACAGGCGGGAAATTGGTGGCATCCCCAGCTAAACAGGGTAGCAGACCCAGGTAAGCTAGAGCAGTCTACGCCGCATCTCAGACTAACAACATGCAGCCAACAACATGCAGAGATGTTCATGGCTGAGGGGAAATGGGGTATGAATGTTCGATCCATGGGGCTGAAGGAATAACTGTGCCAAGAAGATGCCATTTGTTTGTGGCTATGCACCCAACATAACGTCCTTCTCCCACGTTCACATTCTTACAAACCTCCATCTTCCCGGTCTGTCGGGTATGCTTCATTCAACACGACCCTCAGTATTTAGATTGGCGATTACATCCCAAAACACAACGACTTATTTGACAATCATTCTCATCGCGGTCGACAATCATGGCTTCCTTTCTTGATGAGAAATCTACCAAGGCCGAAATGCCTGCACTTCTTGCCCTGAACACCAAATCTAGTCGGACGCGCACCTCCAAAATCCTTCTCGCCATCCTCACTCTCCTATCCCTCGCCGCTGCCACCTTCTACTTCTACCGAAACGGTATCCCTTTCTATCAAAAACCCACCTTATCTCCTTCCTTGGATGATGACTCTGAATGGGACGATGACTCTGAATGGGGACTCCCCGACCCAGTTGAGCCATTCGAGCCTCTCAAGCGCTACAGCCTCCAGTACGGCAAGGTCGCTTGCTGGCAGGACGGCGGGGTGTGGATCAAAGAGCTCACGCCCGTGGAGATGTCTTCTCTAGCTATCGATCGCTTCCAGGACACGGCCCGCGCGCTCGAACAGGCCGACGAGGACGCATTCTGCACGCGCTTGCGCATGCACGGCGCAAGTTTCTGGCAGCTACCGCCACAATGGCCTGAGTATGTCACCTGGTGCGAGCCTCTGGATGTTTGTGCGGAGCCGACGAAGAAGGTGAGCCTCGAGGTGGGCTTTCCGGCGAGCGGTGGTGTGTGGATGCTCAATAAGAGTCAGGGATGGGATGGGCTGTACCCGCAGATTTTGGGCCTGCGAAACGCGCTTACGATGGACGAGAGGTGCGAAGTTATCAAGGATCTAGGCGGTCGTTTCTGTGAAGATATCCAGGCGTGCCCAGAGATGGCTGCTTTATTGGGACCATAGATTGGCATGTTTCGCTAGGAGAATCTGGTTTCTCATTTTTTAGTCGCGAGAGGAGCTTGAAACACTGGTCTTCGCATTATTGGATATCGTTATTGAAATGGCTTCGAGCTAACTGAACTGATCTAGATTACGGTAAAACAACCCAGTTGTTGCTATAAGGCGGTAGTCATGATATTTCTAAGACTGTCATTCTAATAGAATGACTCCAAATTATTTAACACAAAAAAATCTAATGCAGCTCTATTACGTCGCGGTAAGAATAGCGAGGGGAAGTCGGAAAAGTCGCGGAGGAAAATGGAGGTTTGTCCCTTCTTGAGTAATGATAATGGCCATTACTAGAATATCCCGGGCGTTTTGGGGTCCCATCATGGAAAAATAGCACTTGTTTACCGTGCCTATGATCCGCGGCTTGATAACATCCTGACGAAGGAATTAGAGGTGACCAAGGAATGTAGAGGAATAGTGGATCATTACTGTCGCTCGTCGGGCATAAACCTTAACTCTTGGCCAACAAACTTTCCAGCCCGCGGTGTAGTCGGAAGCATGTAGATAGGATGGAAGATGACCAAAATTGATGTAGCAATGGAGATCGGAAAGCCGTCGAATATGATGAAAAGCGGCTCGTTATGGCCCAGCGATCCGAAAATTCCCTCCGAGAACTCCGCGACTCGGAAAGCCGAGCGACCGACAATTAGGACGATTGCGATGCTTATAAGAATGATGAATTTCTTGACCCGTCTGTCGTCCTGATCCAGTCGTGCTGATCCCCTGCCGAAGAGATTGGACGGCCAAATTACTCCCATGAAAAGGACGAAGAAGATTGCAAGTGAGACGACTTGTAACGTCAGACCGGCTATAATAATAGACTGACCAGTAGACACGCCTCCGTCCGCAGATGGAGTTTCGCCGAAAGAGACACCACCTCCACTAGCCTGAATTAGAAGAGCGAATATGTCGCTGGGGATAAAGATTCGTGCATATAGTCTCGGCCTGATGTTGAATTTGCCTCTCCCAAGGTAGTCGGCTATTCGACCAATGCAAACATAGATGCTATAGAACGAATTAGTCACTGTCTACCGTTAAGTCATGTGTGAGAGTTCAACTTACGCCGCTGTCATGAAGACGGGGGCAAAGGTAATTAATGAGTATTGGATGATCCATCCAATTCGAACAAATGGATGGACATATCCATATACTCGCGACACGAAACCGACAAGCTCCAGTATGGCACCAAGGAGCACGCAGATAGTGTAGCTCAGCCATTTGCGCTTGAAGATAGCGACGAAGAGGCAATGAGCGATGACGGCGACGTAGACGATGCTAAAGAAAATATCGATGCCTAGGTTTGGCCGATAGCCATAGTAGGACTTAGATAGGGGACATGTGTCCAGGGTACAGTTCTCCCCGTCCGGACCAAGCATTATCGTTGCTAAAATCGCGTTGACGATCGATAACTTTGGACGTAAGGCGTTGGGGATTTCGTTGCCAGTTGTCAAGAAAGAACGCCCCGGTGATTCTGAGTAGTCGATTCGCTTCTTCTAATGCCCATGTAACAACAAAAGGACGCACAATACCAGGTTATCTTAGGAAACACATGAAAATGGAATATGAGATACCAGCGGCGTGCTCAGCTTATAAGTCATCGTATTTTCCCTATTGCTTTCAACGGACTGACACAGGTCAGTCCCACTGCCTGATACCTTATTGTATAGCCCCCCAAATACGACTCGTAGGCCATTTGGTCGACCATTTTCCGCGGATTGCATTAGGCTCACGGGGAAACATCGGGTCTACTTGATGGGAGGTTTAAATGAATCGTTGTCGTCGGTTTGGTGAGTTATTCGTGCAAAAAAAAGACGATAACGTATAACCCTGATACATTAGTACTATGTATGACACTAGGACTTTGCGTGTCCGCGTATGAGCTAGCTGAATGTTTCCGCGGAAAGGAAGAACTGCGATTGGTCCCAGTCTCAAGGTAACTTGCAGGATGAGGCTTGGCACCGCTAAGGCAGCAATTTTTCGCGGGATCTAGAGATCGAGATCCACTGCCACGCCCCTTAATCCTTGTCTAGGCCACTTGGTAATGAAGAACAACCATCATGCAACGTCTAAGCCAAAATAACGGCGAACGACACGAATTAGATCAAGTCACTGTAAGTCTTGGCTCGCGCCGATTAACGTATCTTCAGCTCCATTATTGTGTTGTCCAAGTTCGAGGCTGACTTAAAGGGGTAGGTGTATATGAGCACAGCCACAATAAGTGCAGACACTCCAAATAGATGCAGCTCAGATTTCTATTAAGGAGCCATGTGTTAATGCAACTTACCAAGCAGAATCTGTAATACTGGTGCATTCAAAAGGGCAGTTTTCTAACGCATTTATGATAATGGCGACAGTTTATACGTAGATAGTATTGATACACTAACTGTCACAGCTACTCCATATGGGAGATAGTTAGGATTCCACCATGGCCTAGGCATTCGTTCTGCATATAGGTAACTAGAAAACCCGAGGTTTTACCAGCTTAGATAGATAACAGACGTCTGGTGCGTCACATTCTAGACCAAGACATAACCGTGCATATAGGCCGGCCTATAAGTTTGATCGAATCATTGGCCATGAAAGAAGAGTGAGGCGCGCCAAGTTCCGCGAAATATCTCGGGAACGGCTCACATCAAGATTTACGCTTTGCGTGGATATAGGTTCGATTATGATGCCTAGCATATGTAGTAACCTGGGGCGGGAAACTACCCGCAAGGAAATCGTTTCCTATTTCTATTCGATGATAGGCAATTCAGCAGTGATTCACTATCACTTGAATAAAGTTGACTCGGCAAGGGTTGACGCGGACTTGATGGCTTAGATTCTCAACACCGCAGAAGGCGGTTAAGCATCAACCAGTAAATGAGCGACTACCTGTGAGCCATGCGTCGAGACTACAGAAATTAGTATCGCAACGCCCACACCCCCACTCGATTACATGCCGACATTCGCTAATATAGCTTTTAATCCAGACACAAATTCATGCGCCCCGAGGATCTGCTGAGTTGATATGTTGAATGATTTCGGTCGTTCATGATTTCTTACTTCCCTCGGAAACAGAATATGGTGGTGGGGGATCCGAAAGCTTCCGTCCTTCAGGCGTTACAAGCACAAGTTTCCCCCCAGTTTTCATACCTCGCTCTACCAGTCTACACAAATCCGCCGCCTCAGCGTCCCGACCTTGCTTTGTATAAACGGCGACTAGCGAGCGCTCAACCTCAATTCGATCTGTATGTGTCTCACCTAGCAACTTCCTGTCCCGTTCCACGGCCCGCGTGAATAAGACCTCGACCGGCCAATACGGCCTCTTCTCATCATGATCATCATTCCTGATGCTCAAAGCCAGCATGTCTTGCTCGAGCGATGACTTGCACTGGGCGCGAAGAACCCGCAATGTTAGCCCCTCGGCTTCTTCATAGCGGTCCTGCGACCACAAGAGGCTGACAAGGCGCTCGACCGTCCTCATAGTATACTGATTATCGAACCCCATGATCTTCTCGCGACCAGTGAGGGCAGCGCGGTAGAGCTCCTCGGCGCGCCTCGGTCGACCAGAGCGGTTGTAGAGGATTGCGAAATTCATTATCGCCCGGAGAGTGTCAGGGTGGAACGGCCCTAGAATCCTCCCAAAACGCTCGACAATGTCACGGAAGGCGTCTTCGGCCTCCTCGTTGCGGCCGAGCTCCCGTAGATTAATTGCGCGGACGAGACGCGCGGACAAGGCGATGGGATGGTCGGCACTCAATCGAGCGGAGATGCCTGCGATTGCGCTGTCATAGTACTCAGCGGCCCGGGAATACTGCGCTCGAGCTCGGTACGCGCCGGCGAGGTCGACCATGCACTGCAGAGCACTCAAGTGATCGTCGAGAGCAGCTGCGTGATATGCTTCGAGGATGTTCTCGTATAGGTCGATAGCCTCGACGTGCTTTCCTTGATTGCGATATACCTGAGCTAGAAGATGGCGCGTATTCATAACATCTAAGTGTCCTTTTGAGAGAAAGGCTTCCTGTTGGGCTGATACACCTTGATACTGAGAGACGGCTTCGTCGTAGCGTCCCTGTTTGAAGGATATTTTCGCGAGGTTCTTCAACAAGGATATGCTTATCTGACTTGAATACTGCTCAATGCTAGGGCGGAGTCTGGTAATAATACTTTCGGCTTCGTTGTATGCCCCTCGCAATAAGTAGACGTCGGCAAGTCTTATTTCGGACTCCACGTGTGCCTCACTAGATTCGCCTCTGAGTCTCTTGTCATGGTCCAATAATTGACGACAAATGGTTTCTGCTTCTGAATACCGTCCATCATCAACATAAAATCTGCATATAACTACTAGTGCGTCTCTGACACTGCGGTATTCCTCATCAGTCCAGCCTCGAACGAATTTCGACTGTGCCTCAATACATGCATCAACATGGAACATCGCAGCTCTTCGCTCCTTTAGGGTCCATTTATGGTAGTCGTTCCCTGACGACTCAATGTAGTGTCGCAGTATCTCCAGGGCCCGACACACATATACTCGCCTCTCTGCTGCCGGGATTCTCAATTGGATCCAATCTCGGACAAGTGGATGGAGTGAGAATGAATGAAGACTTATACCTTCTTCAAGGTCATCCTCGCCGGATATTATCTGGGAAGTCTGGGAAGTGCGATACTGTATCAAAGACAAGTCGGCGAGTGCTGTAACAGCATCTTGGTACTCGTACTCGTCCCATTCGTCATCGATAGTAAAAATGTCCATCCACTCAAGACGTTGCTTGATACGTTCGAACGCGGCTTTAAACATCTCCATCCTGATGTCCAAGTTGTTGAAGAAGGCGACACATGTGATAAAACCCATAGTCGCGTTACCATCTGGATTCTGTTCTAGGGCTTGCTGAAGGGAAAGCTCCCACGTTCCAAAGACAGAGATTGGTGTTTCCTCTTCCTGGCCATCTACAGTGCGATGGTAGTCCCAGATGTCTGGAATATGCTTGAGGACCTTTTCTCTTCTCTTCTGGTAATGTTCGATAAACTCTGCGGGTGATATCTTTCTCGATCTAATATAGGCTGCTGATTGGTCTATGGCCAAGGGGAGGTGGCCGAGCATATCGACGACCCTTTTTGCTTGTTCCAGATTCGATATAGTACGCTCGATTCCGGCGCGTTGCAAAAGCAGTTCCGTGCCGTCATGTTGAGACATGCCAGGGATAGGGATAGAAGCTCCAAGCAATGCACAACTATTATGGCGTGAAGTAATTAGAACAGCTCCAGAGGCGGATTGCGGGGTGACGTCGAGGATATCCTTAAACAATCCTGGGCTGTCGAAATTGTCGAGAACAAATAGCCACGGCGCTTCGGCCGTCTCAATGGTGGTTTTAACGAAACTTATGTGGGCTCTGGAGTTAGGAAACGTGCGGTTATCGCCCGAGATGGCGGCGAGATTTTCTGCAACCTGACCAAAACTCCGTTCGAGCGCAGCGGGAGAGCTGCTATCAATCCAGATAATAAATTTGAAGTGCCGACTAACTATTTCCCGTCGGCAATACTCTAGCGCTAATGATGTTTTTCCCTGGCCGCCCAGACCTAGCAACACGGCAATGCGAGGATCTCGGCCACCTGGTCTCAGGGACTGACTAATAGACTGGAGAATATCCTCACGTCCGACGAATCGGGATCGCCCAGTGGCTGGAACATGGTGAAAAGATGGAAGCAGGGGCTGAGCGACCGGAAGAGTAGCCTGCTTGGCTGTGAGGACACTCAGATGAAGGGCGAGTGTCGACTTGTAGCTCTCTAGCTCTGCTTTGCATTCTATTACTTTGTTCTGGATATTAACACTTTTCACACCCTTCCAAACCTTGACACCAATAGCGTCGTCACTATCGGGGAGCACAGACGAAATGAGGCGGTCCAGAGACTCAATCACTCGTCGGCATCCATCGAGAACGAGTATTAGGTTGTCCGGATCAGCGACATTCTCAGCTTTGAGGGTTCGGCAATCTTCAAAAAGATAGCACAACATTGGGATCTGGATTGAAAGTTCATGAAAGACAGCAGGTGCAGAGTTCGATTTGCCACAATACAATTTGATTCGCGACGTGAGTTTGTAAGCAATTTCGAGGAACTGGCTGACATTCCCCGCAATCGCCAGTGCTGTCACGGGATCAACCATGAGCTACGTGGCTTCGCGACACTGTCGTTCAGCTACTCCGATTGAAGCTCAAGACATACAGGTCACTGTATGCATACACAATGTAACAGAACTTAGTCAGCTAAAGTCGATGCAAATGCATAGGTTGGGAAGGACAAGAATCGTGTAACAAGAAGAGGGGATAATGCTACGAGTGAGAATCGAAAGACGTAATGTCATACGGCTTCATATTTTTCTTCTTGGCGCACCAGGCGACAATTCCTGGTCATTTGCCTTCCTAGGTCGCGGCCAACTTTGCTGGAAGGATTTCCTGCAACGGATGATACCGAGTAGGATTCTTCAGCCGACAAGAACGCTGATGGGCCAATAAAACTCGAGGATGCGGACTTTTGGGGTCAAGAAGGACTCTGCATAAGAACAATCTACTGGGGTCAGACCCCGGGCACCTGACATCTGCTTGCTATCAGGATATGTTGGCATACGAGTGTCTTGCCAGTTCCATCTAGCAGAAGGCATGTAAGCCGACAGCAACAACTAGTCAAGCTCAACATTGTCATTGTTCAAATCAATCTGTGAAAATTGATCCTTGCAATGACATTTATGTGACACTAGTTGACATGTCAAGCCTTCAGATCACAGAGCTGAATGAAACTATGAAATACGAAAGAAATATTTATTGCCGCCTTGTGGCTAGATTATAATTGGTTCTACGCAGAAGCTAACGAGTTTGATGAACAGGAAGAAAGCTATGTCATCTCTAAGTTAGAATTTTGTGATAGCAACGAGACATTATCCGACAATCGTGTAGATTCCCCAACAAAATGCTGCTAGTCGCCGATTTGGGACGATCGTTATATTCTCGTCGCGTAAGACTTGCTTCCAGCCATAGCCTTTCTTCTACGATATGATTCCCGGTAGTTGTATCGCTCGTATGTACCGAAAGCATAAACTCCTACTCCAAGCACCATCCAGAAACTCGTGACAACTAGACCAATTGGGAATATAAGAAGGTTGACTCCTGGGAGAACGAAGGCAACATTGCCAGCTTTGAGTTCTGATGTAATGTTTTGGACGGCAAGAGATGCCATGCCAAAAGGTGATAAGACGACCTCCTTAGAGAAAATGCCATGTACGAAGGCCGCCTCGTTAGAGGAAACGTTTGTCGTGACGGTCTGGCCAGTGGCGTCCTTGGCAGAGAGCGTGAAAATTGGCATGATCAAGGGCTCTATCTTTTGTCTAAATCAGAGTTAGTGACATAGCTGGTAGCAGGAGGAACGCTCGAAGACCATACATCGTCATGGGTGGCACCATCTGATCCTGGTTGATCTTGCCAACTATCATATAAGTCCGATGGAGAGTAGGGCCTTGACTTTGACGCTTAGAGAAGTACTGGCGCTCCACACTACGGGACGCAACCTTCTGTCCATTTATCTCGGAAGCGGTTGCTCCAGTGAATCTAACACCACCTTGCATCTGCTGAAGAGGGATCCCCGCCCAGGCTCCTGAGGGTTGTGATATTTCAAAAAGTCGCAAGTCGGCCATGAATTCACCTTTGTCCGTATTTAGCTGAACTATATTGTAGCAAACTGCCATCCCGGAGGGATTACTAGCAGATGGGAGAGTAGAGAGTGTCGTTGTGCAGGCCGCAAGGGTATCCGAGTCCCATTGAGTCATATTTAACGTATCAGCACTTGGTGTCTGCCGCCTTTCCAGTAACTCGTAAGCCGTTTCTCCTACTCTGTCCTCCAAAGACACTCTCCTTGAACCCAAAAGACCTCCCATAATGCTGCTTGGGGCCGCATGCACCTGCACGGCAAGCAGGGACGCGACGGCTGCAGTAATCAAAAACATATTGGCTTCGTGATGCCTGGTAAAGTCTTCAAATGAAATGTTGATTTGAGGTCGATTAAATTTTTTTTTAGCTAAATAATGCAAATCCGGCCTGCGGTCGAAAGGAAAAATCGTCAAAGAGTGGCGGCGGTGGTCAGGCCAAATCGTTCAGCACACAGGTTGATCGAGCTGTAATGAAAATGAGTGCGACCCGGCGACTGAGCGCAGCACTTGAGTGAGAGCAAGAAGAAAGGAAAAAGCCTGCCGGCAGGTAGAAAATAGGTAGGCTTGGCTTCAAGCAACGAAAGTAATGCTAATGATTAGGAGAAGAGAAAATCATAATGAGAAGTGCTAAGAGAAGAGAAACAAAAGTTTTCAAGACCAGGCCTATTTGGCTAAATGGAAGAAACGAAGATCGCCAAGCCACTTCTCGCATCTACACCAGAAACATGACCCCGTCGTAGGGTCAATAATAGTATAGTATCATACGCCTAGGGGGCCATGATCATGTTCTATCCTCCTGTTAGAGAGACGTGACGTGTTGCGGCGAGCTCCATGACGCGGGCTGTAAAAAGCCTAGCGTTGACATGCTCATCAGTCGATTTGACCCTGTGCTCGCTGGGGTGAGAACCGTATTGGAGGCATCAGTACGATGTCGCGACAGCGATGCCCATGGCCTTGATACAGATGTGGAACAGCGTGTGCCGGATAGCGCCCTTGGCGTGATAACACCACGGGGCACCAAGCATGACATGATTGCATGGTTAAGCCTCAAGTCGGAGCCCAAGTCCCAGATTTGAGGTGGTTCACCGCTCTGAGACCACGATCAGGTAATTTAAACGTGCAGTCTGGGACGGGTAGCAGCCGTTAGCGAAGCTCTGACGTTGTCGGATCGACCGTCGATGTGACAGAAAGGGTCGGAGAAGTGAGTGACGAGAAGATGTAACGGTTTCGAGGGGTCGAATTGGTTAAGACGAGAGACAAGGGGTGGCTAGGGGCACCAATCATTACGGCGCCAGGGGTCCTTTTTCTACTATGACCCGCCCCTCCAACCCCAATTCGGTCTCCAGTGGTTTCGCTTCACTCGTCCAAGCGCCAGGGTACATAGCTTACGTAGCTTTCTATCCCAGTCGCGTACCCTGCGCAACATTGCGCAGTACTGGAGCTGGGAGATGACCATGCGATGCACCATGCGCATACGTGCAGAGAACAACTGCATCCTTGCGCTTTGTCAAAGCATCGCAAACGGAAAAACCTGGCTCGACTGGGTAAGCATACCTAATACTTTATACGGTACCTAGTAGAATATATAAGTAGAGAATTATTCGTTGTTTGAGTGGATATGCTGGTAGTATAAGATTTAGCGTGGTATGGGGAAGGGGTACCCTAACCTAGCTGTTTTGCCCGGTCGGCAAGGGGTCGTTTGAAAAACTTCAAATTCTTTGGGATACGCGATACCCAGGTGCGATCTTAGAGCACTATGTAGTATAGGTACGTGCGTATTCGCCTTCTCCTCAGATCTTCACGAACTCAAAATCGAGAAAGGCCCTAAGATATACTGCTTGATCATCAGGCTAAACTGGTTTCAAGGTAATTGCTAAACCAGCCGAGGCAAAAGAGAAATAGGTCGTAGCCCAACATTTTTTATATAAGTCAAGTTCTCGCCCAATGCGTAACGTCAATCATGGGAAATGCCAACGACACGCCATCGACTCACGATAAGCATTAAGCTCAAGATTGTTCTCGCGCTAGCTGCTAATGAAACCGAGAAGAGCAGAAGCTGTCCGCGACGGGCACGCTGTGTTGAGGTATCATGAAGATATCGCGCATATTCGCGACTAGCTTCGCCGAACCGGTGCGCGAGCTCAGCGTCGCAACCAAGCCCAAACACCTTACACGAGGCCTTGGAGACCAGTCTCACATATACTCAGCTCAGCTTTGCCTCTTATGATTACTACATACGAACGGCGCTCTAATGTCTCTTTAATGGACATCAGGTGCTCGCCCACTTCCATGAAGATGAACGTACCGGAGGGAACTCTATATTGAACGATACCGAATGAATCTCTCAGTAACACCAATTGGTATCCTCGACAGCATTAACCGGTGGGACGATGTTCACTTTAATGGAGTCTCGTGAGATCTTAATTGATTTATCAATTGTCAAGGTGCTCGAGGAGACTCCGTTTGCGAGCAGAATCCAGATCTCCGGAGAAGTAGGAGATATCTACTATGACGAAGATGTTACTGTGATCAAACCGCTTCTGGAATATTTACAATCGATTATAGCGCCTGGAACGACCGATATCGCATATTTCATTGAGAGGAAGCCGCATTGTAAGCATAGCGGAAATCTCTGCAATCTCAGTCCAGAACAGTGAACTCGCTCAGCAAACCTGTAAACACAGTCCAACCAATACAGGTGACCTGACACACCTGACTGATTCGTAACCAGGATAGGTCATGTTTCACGTATCCGGAGCTGGTAGCGGGGGTGGAGCCTGAGATCGGTCATGACGGTGAATAACAGATAGTTGTGCTCCGAAATACCTTCCACCTTCTTCTCAATGTGAGCAGCAACAGTGATAAGAACGTAGTTGTCTAGATCGAATGTCGCTGTCGCGGTTAGCAATATGTAATCGCGGTTCATGAACTGATGTTGCGAAGGATCACGGTACAGGAGAGTGGAGACCACACCCTATTTTATGGAGACGTGACAGGCGAACAGGTAATCGAGTCTAGCCCCTGTTTGTTCCCCACGAGGTTGTTTTCATCCGCGAAAATCACACCTTCAATATAGAATCTAGGTATCATGACACCATATTACCAATGACCAGCTGTAGTGGTATAGCCGTTACAATAAAATGGACGATCTACGCACGATTTCCATGGCTTGAAGCTCCACCAGGTAATAGCAAAGGAATAGCTGTAATGAAATAAGTACGGGCTATGTTGGATTGTAAGGTAGATATTAACGATATAGAAAAAGTAAATGGCAGGAGCGCTGTCCTTCGCACCTTCCTCCGTTTGCGATATAAGGAAGGAAAAGTCGGCCATTTTCATCGCCAGGATCACAATACGACGTTGTGAAACGAAAGCTGTAGTAGTGTAGTGGTTATCATTCTAGCCTTCCAAGCTTGAGACCGGCGTTCGATTCGCCGTTACAGCATTCATTTTGAATTTTTCGCATTAATTTTTCGATCGCGAAAGGGACTATCTTTTTCGACTAGTGCAAGACATCTCACCCAGCCAGGACGCCGATGATGCGCAGGTAAAGTGATTTGTCGACAGTAAGATTCAGCTGTTCATGTATTGAAGGAGCTTGAAAAGGGTGAATTTAAAGATAAGGTCAGTTTCGATGCTGATATTCATGATGGCAGCCTCTATCGGCTTGTGAGGACAAATACGACTTCAATACCCTTGCTCCAAAGACAACATTGTTCTGATGTTTCAGTCCTAGGAATACTATGACGGCTTTATAGGTTTGGCCTTTATATCAATCAAAAGGGTATCAATTATTGGTTTGTAAATCTATATCTCTCGGCAAGATCCACGAGATGGAAATCAAGTGCATCCGCGACTTTGATAACCAGGTGAACTAGATCGGAGAGACTAAGAAAGCAGAATGAAGACTATCGTAAACTGATGCGCGCTTCTCATGGAACAGCAATGGCGGGTACAATGTGAGATCCCTCTTAATGACACCCTAACGTGACTCCTCGGATACTGTTCAGCCAATCTACAAGTTCACGCCTAGCTATAATCCTGACTCCGGTAAACCAAAATGTCATTTATTTCCAAAGCTTTCTCATCAATTGATTCCAGGTTGTGCCAGACGAAGAAGAAGAGCTTGTCGGCTTGCTTAGCTCAACGACATCATTGTCATACCGGGGGAGCTCGGTTCCTCTCCAAAAGTCAGCTGCATGGTACCCCCATATCGACCATTCTCGCGGCGGATTTCGCTCCCACCGCCTGCGACGAGTCCATTCCCACTTCTTGCGCACAGGACTGCTGGCCGGAACTGGACTTTCTGGTGACGGTGCTGACGCCGGTGTGTATTCGAGCTCGAGGATAGGACGACCTTCGGTGCTAAACAGGACCGCTCCCGCGCTCATCTCGGCCTCGAAACGTTCAAGATACTGAGCCTGGTCTGCTTCGATTGCGCTGGCGTCGTCCTGATGATATCCGACATCCTGGTCCTGGTATGACTCATGCGCCTTGTGCGGTCGGTATGGATGGTAGACTGGATAAGGCGGATGCGTGACAGAAGGCTCATGCCACTGAGTTTGTTGAGATTGATCGTATTGTAAGTTCGCTGAGTAAGGTTGGTATGGCTGCTGTGATTGATATGCTTGAGGGGGTGGAGGATATTCTTGAGGTGGTTGATGCAGCGAATGTGACGCGAATGGCTGATATAGCTGGGACGGGTAGCTGCTGTAATCGTATGCTGTCCCACTGCCCTGCGCTGCTGGTTGTGCCATAACGGGCGGAGGGAAATATTGCATATGTTCAGACGGCTGTGTTGACTGCACGAAGGGTTGTTGGATTGGCTGCGCACTCTGATACGGCCCCGAGAAATTGGAGTTGTATGGGTTATGCGGAGTCCCAAGCGACGACACTACAAGCGGTTGTGCTGGATAAATCGGGTGAGGGTCATGCCTGGGCTCAGGCTCAGGTCCTGGCGGCGCTGTCACGTTCGTCGTGCCACTGCTCTCCAGAGATCGGAGAAATGCCACGATATTATGGTGACCATAGAGCTCTGCAAGCTGCTCAACATTACTTGCGCCCGGGATCAGCTCAGCCCAGTCGACGCCTCCTTCATCTACGACTCGAAGACACTCATTGCAGGCGGTATTTACCACTGCACCAGCCCTATGCAGCTCCTGAACTATGTCGAGGTGGCCGCCTGCAGCAGCTAGGTGAATCGGCTTGGTCTCGATACCAAAATTCACAATATTACGGAGGGCGTCGGGTCCATCGACAGCGAAATAAGATAACAGCCGAAAGGCGCACTTGCGATGACCAAAAAGCACGGCTAAATGCAAGGGAGTTAGACCGAACAACTGCGTATCGAAACGTGCGCTTTTGCTGGCGCCGCGAGTTAACAACATCTCGAAAGCGTCATCGTGACCTCCTCGCGCTGCGGCATGGAGTGGCGTTAAGCCTTCGTCGTCCATGATGTTGATATTGGCGCCCAAGTCAAGCAGTGCTGCGATGGCGGCCGTGGCGCCCACCGCAGCCGCATGCCATAGTGGCGACCGGCCCCAGCGGTCATTGTAATCAACCTGTCGTTTAAATTCAGGCTGGTATGTGTCGATGTCGATGAGGCCCATGACATCTGGATTACGATTGAATTGCGTATTGCGTCCATCCGTCGCCACCACAATCGCACGGATCAGCTGAGGGCAGTTTGCTGCGGCAGCGCGATGCAGCGGCGTCTCTTCAAACGCATTGCGCTCTGCTAAGCCTGCGGATCTGCCCCATAGAGCCTGGAAGCAGTCCAGCTGCTTATCAGCGGGCGCGTACCCAGCTACGAGATGTAACGGAGTATCTAGAAATCCGCTCGTCCTGGAGTTAACTGATTGATTCAAGATACTTCGAATTGCTTCAGCGTCCCCCATGGCGGCGGCAATATGCAGTTCTGTCCATCCATACCTAAATAAGTCTTTCTCGTCTAGGTCGCGTCGACATCTGACCCCGTAAGGTTGACTACCAATCTTCTCAGGAGGCTCTAAGGAGTGTCGCGTATAGCTCAACGTTAAGAGCTTAGTGTAGCGCGCATTCGTAGATATTGCCAGTTCCTGTACTTCTTTGGGAATGCTATCGAGCTCGCGGAATGTACAGATCTCGATCTTAGCGATGACAGATAACCAGACATAACGACGACCTTGTAATGTGCCATCAGACACCCGTGCTTCTGAGAACATCTGGCTGTCTTCACCTATTAGGCTCTGCAGGCTATACCAGAAGAATTGCTGCTGAGACTGGTGCGCCAAACTAAATTTGTCCCGGATCGCCGTTTTATCGCGGATCTCTACTTGAAGAGCTTCGTATGCCGCCGATAGAGAGACATCGTCGCGAATGCGCCGTTGAGCGCACCATGCTTCCCAGGCGAACCCTCGTCTCTTAGACAGTCCCACGGCCACGTCAAAGAGGTCGCCTCTGTCATCTCTTAACCGAAAGAGACCGGTCAGCTCGGTACGCCGCGAGTACTCAGACTGCAGAGTAAGAGTTAATGGATTCCAGCGTTCCAGCGGGAATGCATCCTCGAGCGGGAAATTGTTAGAGGGCGAGACTCGGAACGATGGGATGCCGTAGTACGTAGGTGCCTCCCGAACAAATATGGGCCGGTATCCCTCGATGTAGGTCGGCATGCCGTAACTCGACGGTGGCAATAGTTTGCGCGCCCATGGGTATAGTCGGCCATATTGATCTTGACCCAGCCTTCGCAGCCAGATGGTTGGGCAGTAATCCATGTCACCAATCCGAACAGCGCAGTCGAGGATCGCGTAGTAATCCTCATCGCCATACATCAGATTTTCTTGCCATAGTGGCCGCAGATAAAGCTGTACTCGCACGCCATGGCTAGTTATCTCAACCGGGATACTAACCGCCGTCGATGCGATGGGGAGCGTTTCTATCCCCGCGCAGTACCTGAAGCTGGCCGGCGATTGCGCAAACAGGCCGTGGAGACTGTCCAGGTCTCTAGACGAGGTGTCAACATTCCAAGCGAAGATACTTTGATCTGATGTCGACTTTAAGATGGCTTCTTGAAGGCGCACAAACGCCCTATGACCTTCACCGTACAACAGGGGTATGTTCACGTCAAAGATACCCAGTAGACAATAGGCAACATCTTCTAGCCTCGTAGTCTGACGTTCGGAAGCCCACTGCAACCGGCTGGCCACGCTTATGTTACCCGGGCGGACCTTACCTAACAGCACAGTGACGGGCACACCAGTGATATTAGCAACCAAGTCCACCAATGCCAAGTCGGTTCGCTTATCACCGAGGACAGACCAGTCGCGTGCGAGAAAAAGAAGCGCACGGGGAGCAATCAGCTCTTGCAACGTCCAGCCGCGGGTGAACCAGCGACTACCATGGAACGCCGAACCCGGGGACAGCGGATCTTGCTCTACGGCCGGGGGTACGTCCGCAAGTAGGGCATGACATTCGGCCGAGCGCGAGTAATACTTGTACATGGAGTTGATGGCCTCCGACAGCTCGGCGCTGCTGGTCTTGTCAATGCAGCACGTATCCACCCAGAGGTAAGCGAAACCCCGCTCTGCTGCAAACGCGGCGGCCCTCTTGACCTTGTCAAATCCGGCCTTCGCCACGACGTCGCCGGCAGCGGTACTGAGCTGGTCGTCGCTGCTGCTGTTGGAGGTTTGCCATCTTTGCAGGTCCTGTAGGCTCAGCTCATCGGCGCCCCACGTGTGCGAGAGGATGGCATATGGAGGGACATTCTCGTCAAAGAACTCGACGAGAGCTAGCGTATTATCGGTGCGAAGGAGTCGCATCACAGGCTATGATGCACATGGATTTGCGCGCCCTTGTTTCAGCGATCATAAGATCAGATGTTCTCTCAACAACTTCCATGACAGGTCTCTTGGGTCAGGTTTGCCGTAAGAGCTCGGGCAGGCGCAATACCATTGTGGCTGACGCATTTTCAGCTCTGGTTGTGTCAGATGAGTTTTCACATTTTAGTACATCAGCTGAGGTTGTTAGACCATGAATTGAACATGTGGACCTGGGTTGCCTACCTAGAAGGTAGGTACGCATAAAACCAATAAATTAGAGCGTTGCTTAATAAAATAGTGGAGATAGTACCTAAAGGTACCTTTGGTATGTAAATGTAGACGCTACACCTATCAGATTTTCGCGATACCTACAAGCTGCATACCGCTTACCTAGGTAGAGTGACAGAACAAAGAAGGCATTTTGTATATAGATCTCTAGCCTGTAGATGTAGTAGTTGGAGCTCCTTGTGCAACAATTAGTAATCAAGACTTACCCATACGTTGCTATCAGTGTTCAGAGGTCGTGACAGCACCCTTTGTAGAGCAGACGTTTCATTACGCCGTACCATTTCACCGCTGCCATCGATTCCTCATGGATTCTACAGAGAATGGCTGCCCTTTCTGTGGTACTTTTGTATCCAATCTGGAGAAGGTTTACCATACTATCAAGCAAGGGCGAGTTCCAGAAGACGGCTATCAAATCCAATGGACATTTAGAGACTATACGCCGTTTTTACCTGGTCTTGCCGACAGCGCGCGCGAGTGTTCGTGGTGTTTGCTTCTTAATAGAAAGATCTCAGCCGACTTCCGGGGACCGCGAGATGACAGTGCCTGGGATGGCGAGCCAAACACAGTGAATGTCACGTTCCATTGCGAACAAATTGAAGGGCCTTTAAGGGGCATCGAAGAACTAAGACTGTCAAATCTCCAAATCGACGGCAAAATAACGAGTTTGGCCGGTGGCCGAACTGTTGTCTATCCTATAAACATGAGAAATCTTGAGGGTAAGATATCATAGTCTTTGTGAAATTAGGCTAACGGACTCTTAAAGCAACATGGACCAACAACATCGAAATAATACGTGGTGCGATCGATACCTGTGTTGATGATCATCAGACCTGTCCAGGGCGTGAATTGAAGACAAGTCCTCTAAGACTAATTGACGTTTTAGATGGAGACTCCATCAAACTGGAAAGTCCAGGCAACACAAGCCACATCTATGCGGCACTGAGCTATTGTTGGGGCGAATCCGAAATCGACAAGACAACAAGAATCAACATTGATGCGAGAATGAGCCCATTTCCTCTCAATACACTCCCATTAACCCTTAGAGATGCTATTATCCTCGCACGTCATCTAAAAATCCGGTATATTTGGATAGACGCGCTCTGTATTGTACAAGATTGCATCGAGGAATGGAGCAGCGAGGCTGGGAAAATGATGGAGTATTACCAACACGCCCGCGTGACTATCGTCCCTGTCGAGTCGACGTCAGCAGATTCCGGTATGGGCTTAGGACGTTGGTCAGAACGTTGGTCAGACCTCATCTTATCAGACGACCCGAGCCGCTACGGTAGCGTCATTTTCGAGTCTACATGGAACAAGCGAGGATGGACATATCAAGAAAGGCTAAATTCTTCCCGCATCCTTTTTGTTTCTGGTCAGATGTTAGTGTTAGAATGCAGGGCTGGGTCGTTGAACACTTCGGACGGATGGAAGCTACGCAGCAGCAACTGGTTAGATTTCCTACCAACTAGTAGTGCCATCACTGACAGGGATATTCGTGATATTTATAACGATTGGTGTGAAATTGTCGAAAGGTATTGGCGACGAAGTTTGACGCGGCCGCAAGACCGATGATTCGCCTTTTCAGGAATTGTGGCGGCCTTTCAGAAAGCTTCTGGTCGTCAAATTATTGCGGGCCTATGGGAAGATAAGATTCTCGAGGGTATCGTTTCCTGGGCAACCGATTCAGTCGATCCTGATATCCATCACCTGTCATTGTTGATATCGACTAGTTCCGGTTACAGCTCGCCGACATGGGACCAACCCCCTCCTAGAAGACTCAGCTTCCCAACTTGGAGCTGGCTTGACAAAGACTCGTCCAGCAAATGGTTGCCAAGTTTTTCATTATCGAGAGTTGAAATATCCTCGGATTCGTCTTCCAAGCTCCTCCGGATTATAAAAAGTGACGAAGATATCGGATCTTTCAAATTGTCTATATCTGGAGCGATATTGTCCAAAGTTGAGATCTTAGGGCTTCTGGAGCTTGTGGCCGATTGCAATGGGAACGAGATTCTGTGTCCAGGGAGGGGGCGTGCCGCGGCGTTTCTTGACATATGGTATGACAAAGTAGCTGCTTGTTCGTGCGATAAAAAGCACTGCAAGGGCGACCGCACGTCATACCATGCCATCTGTTCACTTTCGCCTCCTGTGCTGGCGTTGCTGATCGGAACCGGGTACTTCCGAGTCAAAGATAGATTGATCTGGCACTTCGTCTTGATACAGCCCATCCATGGTGAGCCATTGGAATATCGCCGCATTGGTACCATGCACATCCCGAACGATCGTTTAAACGAAGATGCCAAGCAGAAACTCTCGAATCCACAACAGAAAGAAATCATTCTTGTGTGAGCGGTTGCTTATGAAAATTATTGTATAAAATAGTAGCGTCAGGATGGTCTTCCGTTTCACCAAATTTCCCTACATATCTTATGTACTTAGGTACCTACATGTACCTACTCGGCACGTGTAGATAACAAGTACTCAGGATAATCATTAATAAACGGAAATGGCGTGGTGAAGTCACCTAGTACTAGAGATAATAATGGCGTAACCCGCCTACTTCGCAAGGCAAGAGCAACTGCTTCACGTTAGTGGCACTTTCCCACACCAGCTTCAACTGCTCTGATTGTCGACCATAATGCTGCAACCAGATCCAACCATGTTACCTGACCACTCCAACTTCCATTCCCCTAGCCAAATTCAAAAGACTTATAGCTAGAGACGATCCACCATCGTCTACACAGTCCATCCAAAACATAATGGCATCTCCGGACTCTCCAGCCAGCGATGGATATCAGGACACGATGTCTACAACCCCAAACAGCCGCTCATCGTCCAGTCTCTCATACGATGAATACGATGTGCGCAACATCTGTTGCATCGGAGCCGGACATGTTGGTTCGTGGCACCCCCCTCATCACATCTGCGTCCCTCACTGCATCCCTAGATACCTAGCACTCTCATTATGTGCTCCCTAACAAACTAAAGTCACTTACTGAGTCTTCGACAGGAGGCCCTACAGCGGCAGTAATCGCGTACCAGAACCCCCACGTTCGCGTAACTGTTGTCGACAGTGACGCGGCGCGGATTCGAAGATATAATTCGGCGCACCTGCCTATCAACGAGCCAGGGCTACAGCACATCGTGCGGATTGCGCGGGATGGCGGTAGGGCGTTCAAGTTCATTAATGCGGCGGATGTTCCAGATGATGGTGATAATTAGGGTATGTCTACATCTGAGTGCGCGTCTGCATCTGAGCAGGTAGAGATACCTGCTCGACAGCCAAATCTATTCTTCTCTATAGAGGTAGCGAAGTGTATCGCTGAGGCCGACCTTGTGTTCATTGCCGTTGACACCCCTACCAAATTGACCGGTGTCGGCGCGGGTGCCGCAACAGATATGACAGCTTTCGAAGCTGTGGTAGTTGAGATTGCGCAACACGCTCGCGCTGGGATCATCATTGTTGAGAAATCGACCGTTCCCTGCAAAACGGCTGAGCTCGTCAGGGATATAGTGAGTTCTACAATCTTCTGGTCTTGTTACTTTACGCTAACGTGGCGTTTAGATGACGGCTCATCGTCCTTGTGCGCATTTCGAGATCCTTTCAAATCCGGAGTTCCTGTCCGCTGGCACGGCCGTTCATGACCTACTGCATCCCGACCGCGTCCTCATTGGATCGTCTACAACTGCTTCCGGTCACCGCGCCGCGGACGCTCTCGCTAACATTTATGCGTCCTGGGTCCCAAGGACGCGCATCATCATGACGAACATCTGGTCATCCGAACTGTCAAAGCTAGTGGCAAATGCCATGTTAGCGCAGCGAATCAGCAGCATCAACTCGATATCAGCCATTTGTGAGGCAACAGGCGCGGAGATCGACGAGGTAACGGCTGCGGTAGGCAGCGATCCCAGAATCGGGGATAGATTCTTGAAGGCAGGGATTGGATTTGGGGGCAGCTGCCTGAAGAAGGACGTCCTCAGCCTCGCCTACCTGGCGGAGTCGCTCGGGTTGAGGGACGTGGGAGACTACTGGCGACAAGTCACCACGATGAATGAGAACCAGCGCGACAGGTTCTCGAGAAGAGTCATGCGATGCTTGAACGACAACCTGGTTGGCAAGAAGATCACGTTCCTGGGATTTACGTTCAAGGCGAATACGTCGGATACGCGAGAGTCGCCTACATTAGACATCATTAAGATTTTGGTTGATGAGAAGCCGGAGGAGATCGCCGTTTATGATCCCCATTGCAGTCCCGCCGTTATTCGACGTGAGATCGAGATGGCGTTCCAGAAACAGGATGCGACAGGCAAAGACAGCAGCTCTGTCAAAGTTTACTCTAACATATACTCGGCTTGTCGCGCAAGCAATGCCATTATCATTACCACGGAATGCGACGAGTTTAGATACACGAGGCCTCAACCACTGCCTTTATCTGAGTGTGAAACAGGTGATAAAGATGTCGATCCTAGGCCGTTTGCACGACGCGAGCTCACAGAATTGGAAATCCTCGGTCTTTGTGTATTTCTTGCTCGCTCATCTCCTTGGGAGGCCGAAGTCCCTCAGCGGTACGAAGAGGAGCCGTCCTGCATAGAAAATTGCCCCGAGTGCGAACTCAATGAGAATGGCTGGCGAAATTTCTATATTCCTAAGGATGTAGACTGGCGCAAGATCGCGTATCACATGAAGAAACCCAAATGGCTCTTCGATGGGAGGGGCAGTATCGACACCGAGAAGATGGCTGCGCTAGATATCCGCGTCGAAAGTATTGGACGACAGGAAAGACATTGATAAGCCATTTTGGCGTCATTTGGCTATTATCTTTTGCTTATTTTGCGCATTGCGAATCATGTCGATATCCATTGTGCGTTAAAACGCCTGCTTGATCCTACATTCACGCGCCTTTTTCGATGACGCGGGGCTGGTGGTTTCTTGTCGATCTGTCGTATGTGCGTTTCTTTTTCAATGGAAAACTGTACTTGTATGTAGGGGGAGAAAGCTTGTAGCTGCCAAAAAGAATAATCATTTCAAAGCTAAACTAACTCATTGAATTCCAATCGCGTGGTAATTGACTCGTGATTCTATTTGCCGCGGCTAAGCACCTTATCCCTGCTACATTAGTGAGAAATGACATAAGGACGGACGTAGATCAAATGCCGAGTAAACCAAGTAACCTTTTCCAGTGTAAAACAAAATATTGTAACTTTTATTACCGACTTCTTTTTATAAGAAAACGTGTTTAATGATGCGATCTCTATTTTCTTGGCTAGATAAATTGTAAATTTTTATCGGTAGCACAGCATGTCTTCACTCTTTGTGCGCGCCTCGGTCCGGGTCTCATACCGCTGGGCAGCGGGCACGTCACAATACCCCATCAGGTCGATAACGCAATTGCGCTGCTACTCAATTGATAGACGGCCGGCGCCGAAGACAAGAGGCGGTTCGAAGGTGTTCAGATCGGCTGATGAGGCTATCGCGGACGTGAAAGATGGCGATGTCATTCTCAGCGCCGGGTTTGGGTTATGCGGGGTAGCTGGTATGTGAATTGAGCCTCTAACTATTTATCCGATCCATGTTCGTGTGTGTGTGTGTGTAGACTAACAGTGAGAAAAAGAAACCCTAATCCAGGCGATTCACAGAAAAGGCCTCAAGAACCTGACGGCCGTCTCGAATAACGCGGGATCAGGTCCCCACGGCCTCGCGCTCTTGACGCAACATGGCCGACTGGATCGCATTATCCTCTCGTACCTGGGGTCCAACAAGTCGCTCGAGAAGCAGTACCTGACGGGCCAGATCGCCGTCGAGCTGTGTCCGCAGGGCACGCTCGCCGAGAGGTTGCGCGCTGCGGGCGCTGGTATTCCTGCTTTTTATACTGCTACAGGTGGGAGTACGTTCTCTCTTTACTTGAGTCCTAATTCCCTCAATTGAGAAACACTGGCTGACGAAATTGTATGAGTATAGGAACATTCATAGAAACCGGCGAGATCCCCACGCGGTTCACGCCCGAGGCAGTGCTGGAGAAGGGCCGGCCGCGGGAGACGCGCATCTTCGACGGCAAGTCGTACGTCATGGAGACGGCGCTGCCGGGTGATGTGGCGATATTGCGGGCGTGGAAGGTCGACGAGGCGGGGAATTGCGTTTTCAAGTTCGTGAACTCCTTCGCCTCTCTCCTTATCTACTATACGTGAAGAATTGATCCGCTAAACCTCTTACAAAAATAGGTACACAACCAAGACCTACGCCGGCCTCATGGCCAAGGCAGCGCGTCTAGCCATCGTCGAGGCGGAGGAAATCGTGCCCATTGGGTCCATCGACCCAGACAGCGTGGACCTACCAGGCATCTTCATCGACCGGATCGTGCCCGCGACGGCGCCGAAGAAGGCCGAGGTGCTCAAGCTCGCCGAGTCCAAATCCGAGTCCCCCTCCTCTGGCGACTCGCGGCACCGCATCGCGAAGCGCGCCGCAGCCGAGCTGCAAGACGGCTTCTACGTCAACCTAGGCGTGGGCATCCCCACGCTCGCGGCGTCGTACGTTCCCCAGGACAGGACGGTGTGGCTGCAATCCGAGAACGGGATCCTAGGAATGGGACCGTACCCGGCGTCCGAGGAAGACGCCGATCCAGACTTAGTAAACGCAGGTAAAGAAACGGTGACGCTTCTGCCAGGGGCCGCGACATTCGACAGCGCCGAGTCATTCGGTATGATCCGCGGGGGCCACGTGGACGTGTCGATCCTGGGCGCCTTCCAGGTGTCTGCCTCTGGGGACTTAGCGAACTACATGATTCCGGGAAAGGTGTTCAAGGGGATGGGCGGGGCCATGGATCTGGTATCGAACCCCGAGCGCACCAAGATCGTCGTCGCGACCGAGCACGTCGATAAGAACGGCCGTAGCAAAATTGTTCAAGATTGTAAGCTGCCGCTCACGGGAAAGGGCGTTGTTAGTACCATTATCACCGACCTCGCTGTCTTCCAGGTCGATCGCGTTAAGGGCGGACTCACGCTCACGGAGGTTGCTGAGGGCGTCGATGTGGAGACGGTGAGGGAGAAGACCGATGCTGAATTTGCGGTTGCGAAGAATTTGGGTACCTTTTAAGATGGATTAGATAGACGAGTTAGAGTGGGAGGGGATTTCCCTTTTGAGAGTTTTGGTGTTTCTTATCGGGCGTTGTCGAGTTGTACATAAAGGATCCATTACACCAGATGTTTTATACAATTTTATAGATACCAATTTCATCACAAACTTATCAATATTGAGTCTTGAGTTATTTGATTTATTTGATAATCTACTTCTTCAATATGTACAATTCTATACACAATTGTTATGTAACAACAGTCCTCATTCCTACATCACATGCATCAATCATAACTTCGGCCGAATGCCAGGCGCAAACGTCGTCCCTTCGCCCCCGCCAATCGCATGCACAAGCTTATCCACGCTCTCCAGCAACCAAAGACTTCCATCATCCGTAGCGAGCCACTCTCCACCCTCCACAGGGTGTTCGCCCTCAGCATGAGCATCACCATGCTCATACGCCTTACGCAGACCAAAAATATGCGACACAACCTGCGGCCCAACACCCGTCTGCGCACGCAGACAAGCAATAGCAACAAGCGACGTGAGCACCCTACCCACAGGATCCAGCTTCGTTTTCGCATGATCCCGCGGATTAGAAAGTAAATTCGCATAATGCCCATTAATAATATGCACAGGCAAATCCGGGTGGGACTGCGCCAGCTTATCAAGCAGCTTGCGCTCGAAACCTATATAAACACTATCCCAGAGTGCGAGACCCTCCTTTTTGCGCGCCTCGATATTGGCAGGCGTCAGCTCGCGCGTGGGCGTCCGCGACAGCGAGGCTGCGACGTCAGCGGGCAGACTGTTATAGAAGGCGCCTAATGTATTAATGCTGCGCGGGATCCCGTTGAACGAGATGCACTTGAGCCCGACCTCGCGGATCAGCTCCGCGTTCTGCGCGGCTGTCCGTCGCGACGCAGCGTTGCTCGTGTTGGCGAGGTCGAAGACTTGCGTCATGGCCTCTGGACAGTTCATTGTCGCTGAGACGGCCGTCTGTTGAATCGCGATGGTCAGTACACACGTCCCTTTCACTCACTCACTCATGGTCTTGGGCTTGGGCGTTCATACCGAGACGGTGACCCAGGCCGGCAGCCCGACCTTCTTCTGGTGGGCATCGCTGGCGAGTCGCTCGAGAGCAGGCTTCACTTGAGCGCCGGCGCGGGTATAGCCCGGCTTCGAATAGCCAGCGTTGATGAGGGCCTTCACGGCATCCGATAGCTTAGACATGTTTTCTGGAGGCGGTGGTGTTGACGGGTGTTGTTGATGTTCGAGACCTCTCAACCCTGGTGCGTCCGGCAATGACGGCGACGATTGGTCTATTTCTCTATCTGTATCGGCTACTTCTTCGCTGATGCCCTCGGCTCCGATGGTGGCCTTCATTCGGAACTCAGACACGTGAGGCGGCAACCGCTCGTAATTAAAACACCGATAGGGGACCGAAACATCACGCAAACGTCATGGACGAAATACAACCCCCGAAAAATCGCTGCAATGCTAGCCCGAGAGTCAATGCCGAGCGGTCGGTCATTTCTCTCCCCCTAGAATGCCCGGGTCAGATTCGGCGAGACGAAGAACTCGTATCGCGAGAAGAAACTAGCCTAGTCTAGTAATCTCTCCACAATTAGGAACCTATTTGGCAAAGACCTTACTGCCACGGAAAAACAGACGGTCTAAGGTGGTCGTAATTGAAAATAACTACAGACTGTAATCATTCCGTAGTACATACAACAAATTATATGGTTAACAGATTCGTAGCTGTAGCAGCTTTGGTAACTACGTTTGCTTATATAATATATTTAGCCCTTAGATCCTTTAGAATTTTTTTTTTGTACTTTTATTCTACGTACGGAATCGCTAGTGCCTTTTTATAATACATACCTACCTGTAAAGACAAATGTTTTGCTAGCTCTGTTAATGCTGAGGCTTGAACGGTGACTGTTTTTTTATTGATTGTGGAAAGATTACTAGAATAGGCTAGTTTCTTCTCGCGATACGAGTTCTTCGTCTCGCCGAATCTGACCTGCTAGAATGCCCGATTGCATCCTGCCCCTGTCCTTGTTTCCGCCCCTGTTGAATTGACGCTAAAAGGTCCGATTATAGCGTTCATCGGCCGCTGGCTAATGTGCGCTACTGCACCTAGGGCTGCTAACCAACCTTCTAGCGTGGTCAGGAATAGCACTGGAAGATTAGCGACGGCAAGACCGCCTCAGCAAATCTACTGCTGAAATTGTCTGACAGCGGCCTGGGAGCTACCTAAGGCACCTTAATCTAACCGTAGAATTTTAATCTTGGGTCGTTCTGCTGTCAGACAATAGTTGCATCGTACGATGAAACACTGTTCGTCGTTAATAATATCGCCGTTCGTCTCGTTGGGTTTCAGTAAATATCGCATGGACGAAGTATTTCCATTTGTGCGAGAGCCATTTATTTGAGGTAGCCGAGATCGTACTCGCATATGTGTTCATACATACGTATTATATAAAGAATGAATGGAATAACTCTTAGGAAGTTACAACACACCAACCACACTATATCACACTGGACAAAGAATCTGCTTATAAGACACGCTGAGATAAAAGCATTGAGCATGCATCTTCTGCCGAAGCTCTTCAATATCTACGCCTAATATTCAAAATCCAAGACGATTCACTTCTACTTGTATCCAATATACATCTATCCGACCTCTCTCTCTACAGAATGAACTTGAACTCTGGATCCCGATCGTCTTTATAGCCTATATACTTGTCGTGCTTGCCAGCGGCCTTGTCTCGGTTGAGTTTCCAGCAGTACAACACGTTGGAAAGAACACTTATTTGCGAATTAGCAAGGCGAAGTCATGGTCAACCATCGATCAGTCACTTACAGGAACCATCCAGCCGTCAGGAGACCGAGGATAACGGTGTGCCCCTTGTGATACTGTGGCCCCTGAGCCTTGGGGTAGATGAACACAGCGACGAATCCACCCGCGTTGGCGATGGCGAGCTGGAGGGCGCTCGTTGTTGCTCTCTTGTAGTGTCCGGCAGAATTCTAGTTACGTTGTCAGCTTCTACCGATCTCTTGTCACGTCCATGCCAGGGGCTCCTGCCGCGAAAGCAATTTTCTTGGGTTTACGGAATATAAACTTACGTTCGAGAGCCAGCCAAGGACCGGCGGGACGCTGCTGTACAGACCGGTAGCCATGAGGAAGGTCATGCCGTACTTGACCGAGTTATTATGAGTGTTGGCGATTACCGCGTATCCGATGATGGCGATGGGTATCGAGCATAGCATGATGATACCTCGTATGCGGAAATGATCTGATAGGTAGGCGGTGATGACTAGATGGTGTCAATAGTGATGCTTGAGGAAGACCTAGGGGCGGGCGATTACTGACGTGTAGCGACAGCGGCAACGGCATACGGAATGACGGACCAGAGCTGAGCTTCGTTGGCCGTATAGCCCAGGTCTTTGATGATGGTCGGCAACTAGATAAATACCTGTCAGAACCCTGGCTCGCAGATATGTATGGAATGGAGCCGGCAACGTACGAAGAGACCGAAGCTGTACAATCCACTAAGGATTCCGAAGTACGCAGACGCGGTGAGCCATGTCTGCAAGCTGAAAATGCCACGAAGCACTTCAGACCACGCGAATTTCTCGGTGTCCTCCCTGTCATTTAGTTGATCAGCCGAACCGTTCTTGCGACGAAGAGATGGGGAGGCCACTACTAACTGTTCTCGACCGCCACCGCCAGCTCCTTGGGTATGCAAGCGTCGAACAGCGCACTCTCGTTCCTCGGAATTCAAGAACCAGGCAGTGGAGACGCCGTTCGGTAGTAGCCAGAATGATGTGAAGCTCACTGTAATGGTCTAGCAAGGAAGCGGGTTCATTAGCGCCCGATCAGACGAAGTCAGTCAACGTTCTTTCTTTCGAACTTACGAAGAGGCCGAAAATGATGAAAATCCATCTCCAACTACTCAAACCGCCTCGGCCTCCTAGTTCGGAAATGGCTCGTGCGAGCAGACCTGAAAAAAAGTCAGTTAACGATTCCCTTATATTCGTGGTGATAGTGTGCGCCTACCGCCGAATGCACCGGAGAGAGACGCAGAGGTGTAGAAAATGCCGATTCGAATCGCAAGCTCGCTTCTTCTGTATACGCTGGACAAATACAGAATCTGTGGTCCCAGTCAGCCTATCATTGTGATGGATGGATGGCTAGCTCATGCTTCATACCATGCCGGGCAACAACCCTCCCTCACACAAACTGTTGTATAAGCGTTAGCGCGGCTAATACAGTAACAATACCGACCGATGAGGGGCCAGCGAGTCGAAAGGCGGGCGCATACCCAAGAAGCGCACGAATAGCCACGAAATGATTAAAAGTCTTGATGAAACCGGTGCTCATAGCGACGACGCCCCAGACGAAGGCGAGGCATGGCAGCCAGATGCTGGGCGTGACCTTCTTCAAGATGAGGTTACTCGGGATCTCGCCGAAGATGTACGTGGCGTAGTAGACGGCGAGGCCAATGTCGTACTGGTGGTCGGTGATGCCAATCTCGTCCTCGAGGCCGTACAGGCGCGCGTTGCCCACATTCGTCCGGTCGAAGAAGGAGCACAAGAACAACAGGGCGAGAATGGGGAGGATTCTGTACGCGAACAAAACCTCCTATTAGCCCACTCAATTCAATTCATTCCACCTGTTTGTTCCCCAAGTTACAACAACACGTGAAATAACTACACGCACCTCGTGTCACATTTCCACAGGACCTTCCGTTCGAGCTTCTTGTCGAATTCCGGCGGCGGCGTCTCGCCCTTCTCTACGCTCTCCATTTCCTCGACGCCGTCGGCGTTGGGAAGCTTCTGGTCCGAATCTATTTCTGACATTTTGTTGGAATTCTTTCTGCTCTTATTTATGCATACATATATATGCTGCACAGCGAAACAAGGCTAAGAGCAAATCAAGATTCACGGGAACGGGACAAGACCATATAAGCTACGCTTAGGACCTTGGCCGGGGGAAAACCTAAATAAGTACAGTACGATTGACTTTCATCTTGTCTTAGTTCCTCTTGGAACTTCTTGGGTCCTTTCTTGGTTTTTGCGGGGTAGCGCAGGGGGGGAAGAGAACCTGGACAGGCCTCGATTGGATACATGGGGCGATGCACCCCTCATCACGTTTGCTGGGCATGGAGATGCGAGCTTGTTGGGGAACAGATTCACGGGTTCGTGGGGGGGAAATTCGGTATGCTGATCACCTGCCTCCTCTGACAACCCCAGGTCATATCGAAGGGTAGGGCGCTATCTAGGACACGCCGTGTCATTTGAGTAAGATTTTGGTGGAGGAAAAAAGAAAGTCGGTGTCAAAAGAAGGGCCGACAAGTCTAGATTTCTTCTTGATTGCGTATACGCAGTAGTTCCATCACTTACGAAGCTTTCTTGCTTATCTCAACGAAACTTGCCCTAACTTACCTAATTCCTCAGAAGGCAAGCCGTCAAATAGACTTATAAATCCAATTCATACAATGAATTTGAATATTTCTGTAGCTCCTTCGAGTCTCCCAAATACTCGACGCTTACCTCAGAGATTTCAATCGACCCTGGGCTAGCCCATTACAGTCAGCTCTCTGGCAACCCTTGTATTTACCTAGGAACCTAAGTATTACACTAAACTAGTACGCAGCCACCGGCGGTGAGCCGCAAGGTTTAGGGTGATAAGGAACGGAGAAAGATGACAACGGACCTCGACGGAGCCTTACCCGACATCTAATGAGTGCTGTAGGTATCACAGGGCAGGCTACACAGGAAACCAATTGCATACAGTAAATGTTCATGTGTTACATTCAATCAGGACTGGTCCAATCTTTTGTAAGGTATCGACCAAATATGTACGTACTTATACACCATAACGCCGCTCACCGAAAACGCCCTGTCCGATTACTTAAATTTGATTCATGCACTCATTCGACAGCCCTAGCCGTATCGATTATGCGAATGTACTCCAGTCCATCCAATCCAATTCTGAAGCCTGTTGAAACTGGAAGTCTTCCCATAAGGCATCCAGACCCACATCCGTGTTGTTAATAGCCTCGTTTAGTTGGTCGTTCGACATGGTGGAGAACAGCAAGTAATCGGATGGCATGTTCCCCGGAGGAGGGATCTGTAACTGCGTCGCCACCCGGCTGGTAGCCGCCACGTGCGTGACGGCGGGGTTAGGATTAGGATTGGTGTAGACGGGGTTAGTAGTACTTGAAGGTACGCCCCCATTACTCTCCGCCAACGGTACTCGTGCAGTCTCAGCCGACCGTGAGGCGAGCTTGAGGATCTGTCTGAGTTGTCCGGCGAAGAGACAAGAGAGACCTTTCCTCTGGACGGGTGTCGATCCTATCCTGTCCAAGACGTCAAT
This sequence comes from Xylaria curta, assembly GCA_022495235.1. Lineage (NCBI taxonomy): Eukaryota > Fungi > Ascomycota > Sordariomycetes > Xylariales > Xylariaceae > Xylaria > Xylaria curta. The sequence continues at coordinate 316,983 of MU375911.1, read as the reverse complement.
CGTCTCCGCTATCAATGTTCTGATGCTGGGTGCTAAGCTCGATCCTCTACCGTCAGCAACGGCGCTCACTCGCAGCGCAAAGCAAGCAGCGAAGGAGATCATGATGGCAGTGTTGTTTGGCATAGATCGGAGCTGCCCCTCTCCTTGTACCGCTACTCGTAGTACATTGAGAGCGGACGATAAGCCTGCGGCTCGAAAAAAGTGCCTTGCCCCAACTGGCGCTGTGCTGTGGTTGATGATGCTTGAGTACATGGATAGACGAGTATGGGATGCCAGGATTTCTACGTAGGGTGGCAGTGCGAATTCTATATGTTCTGTCAACGGTTCGTTCTTGAAAATCGGGTTAAAAGAGAAACTTACGCTCCAAGTCTCCTATCTGAAATGGCCAGGTGTGATACCATCTGTCAAAAAATATCCTGATTTCGTTTTTCAATCTATGAAGCGTATTAATCACCGCTTCTTTAATTTAACTAGGCGTACGCACTTTTCGACAACAGTTACCTCGCTGAGCCCACTTACGTAGCTATCGCAAATCGCTCGTAAAGTCTTAATCAATTTCACCTTACAAGGGCTATTAGTTATTTGCCAGGAACGAAAAGAAAGGTGTCAATCTTACCAAATCTCTGCGGAGGACAGCAACGGAGACTATGGAGCCATCCCAACGATCTGCAAGTTCGCAGAGATGCCACTGATCGCAATTCTCAATAAGTTGTGACATAGGCAACATATAGCTTCTCCCTCTTGCTAGACATACTCTATTTGGCAATAGTTAGTATTCGTAGGCTAAGAACGTTCATAGTTTGTCAAGCCCCTTACCCTCTCTCAAGCACGAAGAGAGACAGCCATGTCCGTTCTCTCCTCCTCAACAGTCGTCTACCGGTCTCAGATACCGGGTCGATATCAGTGAAGCCGTCTACATTCAAGGCCCTCCTCGATGATATCTGATCAGACGATGGTATGTTATCTTTCGAGAAGGGCGCATCCGGCGATGACGGTAGGATAATCTTGTTTAGATACAGATCTACCGCGATACTCAAAGCCATAGACATATATGTTGAGGTTTCGTCATCAGCCCAGTGTTCACCAGCTGAAATCCACGGAATGTTGACCATAAATGCCAGAACAATCTCTACGGACTTGTAGCGTTTAGTCATGACAAGATCTGCAAGCTTCAGGCGGTGTCGTGAGAGTCGCCTATGTAGGGCTTCTAATGAAGGTGAGAAAAGCGCTGAAGCCGCAGCTATTGACGTAAAGAGAAAGGCTGACCGTCTCCGGACGAAGTCAACTGTATGAATGACGGGATCAATTCCCCACCTCGTATGCGCAAGATTATCATAGAAACTGAGTTCATTGTCAGTCCAACATCAATTGTAAGGGCTATGAGGGACTGTTTTACTATGTAAATAACGCTTCTGACTCAGAAAGTGTGAGGAGTCCAAGCTCGATGGGATCTAAGTCGGGACCAACATCAAGACGCGGGTGAAAGGGACCAAAAAACACAGGTAGGTTTCCATCTTGATCATTCCCAGTCGTCCTATCTCGGCTTGGGAGAGTCTTGGACGGTAGACGACCTACCGTTGACCTACCGTTAGGGGCGCCAATCGAGGACAACAACTCGGAAGTCCGGGCGAGTAGCTGTAAGGGGTTCTCAGCATCGTCCAAGTTCAACTGATCGTCATCGACGGTCTGGGAGACAGTGCCACCGTCGCGAGAGTCTGTCTGCGACGGTGACGTCACGTGCGATGTCGATGAATGTTGGGGGGACGGAATGGCTCCATCATGACGGCGTCTGTGGGCGCCAGAACTGGAGGATTTCTGTCCTCGCTCTGCGCTAAGGAGATCTCTACTCCTCTCAAGAAGATACCTCAGCTCGGTGGACTGTTCGGAGTCTTGGATCTGATCAGTGCCCGGCTGAGTTCTCTTCAAGGCTTGTTCGATCTGGAACACGGCCTTCTCAAGTCCGGAATGTTTGCTGTGTGTGGTGTGAGTGAGTGCATTCAGGCGACAACAATTCATAGCGACAATAATTTATATACACACTTTTTCACTCCCTTATGCCGGCCGACATGGAATAAAGGCGCGTTGCATTCGAGCTTGCGCAGGATGCAGCGGGAGCAGGTGGTCGAGCCGTCGGGCCGCACACACTTGACCTTGGACTTCTTGCAGCTGAAACATGATGCTAGGCGCTCTTCGTCCTTTGACTCTGGGTTGGACGTCCGGGGTGATGTTTCTGACATTGGCATTGGCATTCAATGGCACGGCAAACTAGGGCCGCGAACATGACAGCAGGGCAATTGAGATGACCAAGCACGTGGTCATAGCAGCGGCAGTGCCCCGATCACCTGATATTGGGATTGGATGCTTTGGATTGGCGAGTACAAGTCGGCCTTGATACCTTATGCTGAAGGTTGTCGTCTCGATGAAATTCTATGAGCTGTTTAATTGGTCTATATCACAGGTGAGAGACTTTCGAGGTACGTGGTTACATATATTCTGCCCCACCTCGAATCTACAATAGGTACCTACCTATTTTGTCCGCTCAAGAGCGGGCAAAGACAGGGCGAAGTTACTAACTAAATAAATATCCACGGAGTGCTCGCATCCGACCTTTCAAATAACAAGATACCGAACAAACAGATAGAGTTGTCTTTATCCCCGACGTCATTCACGGGTTAATGTACGACCGGCTCGGATTACATTCACCTCTGGACCTCCTATGTAGTAAGACAGCTGAATAGTATTATTCCCGTACTCCCGTCGATTTCAGCACAAGGTCATTCTGGCTCTGGTTGGCTCCACAAACCAAAATACGGCCAGGCTAGAGAGTGCTCTGGCATTACCCATACCCAGGAGAATGTGGGTAGGTAGGTATATGTATGTAAGTAGACAAAGCACAGACTGGAAGGTTCGGTTCCGTGTACTCGGGTATTAGATAATTAACTTCTATAAATCATACATGAGTGAGTACTTCGCTAGCCTGTTGGCACGCTCTCCGACGTTCTCCGACACAACCTCATTCATCAATCACAATGTCCAGTCGACGGCACAGTGCGCATACTTTGACACCTCTAATGGGGTACGTCGGCCGTCAGCCCTACCCTCCTTTACAACAAGGATCTACCACTCTTGAGCAACGCTACTGTATTCTGTCAATTTTGGCAATTGGGAGAAGCACCTAACTTTTCAGCTCATGCCTTTCGCTGACCGGCACGTTCCGAGCCTTGCGTCGCAGCTCAAATTAGATTGCGCGGTGCATTATCGATAAAAATTTTGGTGTGTGACGTCGCGAAGCCACAGCCAGAGAAGAAAAGAGTGAGATGAGGGACAGGACAGTCCACTCACTGAATGGCAGACTGCGCGAGTCAGTCAGTCCTTTCCTCCAAAAACAAGGCCTCGACAACCTACCCAGAACGGAATCCCCGGGTCCCACTCAAGCCGTCTAAAGGGGCTCGAGAGGTAAGCATCAATAAACACCTACCTATATATATGCAGGTACCTAAGCACTAGGTTAGGTCATCCCGGCGACATTTATCTAATGTAATGCGCACAACAATACCTATGTGCGATCATCTTATATATCTATCTAGCTACCTGGTAGTTCGGATGCCATGTGTGTATGAAGCATACGAAGTGCTTGGTCTTTGGTGTCTAATGTGGTGCTACGTTTGCCAACTCGTAGGCTATGTGATCCAAAGCATTACGAGCTCAAGTTCGTCCAGGCTACTTACCATAACGACATTTCGGAACTCGCCGTTGGCTACTATAGGTAGGTAGTCGACCAGGTGCGGCCTGTTTGCTTGTGTTGCGCTCGGCCGTTCTTCACAAAGATATCTTACATTTCTCAGTCTTGTGTAATACTCGCTACCAAAAATTCTCTTCTTGTCGTTGCACCCGACCTCACCGCTTGGCCGCTCGCGACCGAACGACACGCAATCCAACGGCAATGAAGGTGAAACAGCGATGCATGATCTCGTAACCGATGGCGAACGTTTCATTGAGACTATCTGGTGTGGTTCAGGTAGTGTAAGTGTATAAGCGAGGTGAACCCCATTACTTGTTAATCACTTGTTAGTCCTAGCACAGAGTTCATGAGATGATTTTGGTATCTGATGGAGAGTCTGTCAGAAGCCGGGTTTGAAATACATGATATATGCAGATCAACGAAATACAGTATTCACCCAATAACGCTATCGATTGGCCAACTTTCACGTACTTGGCTTTCCGAAGGATCGTGCAATGGACCCCAGTGGCGTGACCAGGTATCAATTGTAACCTTATGTGACATAACACAGGGTTTGTAAACATCACTCCAGACAGTTACCCCACGCAAGAACATCCCCTCTCCCACGTCGGATAACCAATCAAATCAGGTGTTTTTACGCACCACAGAATGTTGGAGGTTGATCATCGGAGCCGAGGGTTGCTGAGACTCTTCAAACTCCTTCGACGAAGGTGTCCTATGTAGGACTTTCATGTCGAATGCACATACAACACTGTATGCACCGGTTCATTGCTGAATTATTATATTCCGTTTCATAGAAGCCCTTCTTCGGTTGTGATTGGTTCCTGCCGTTTCCCTACCAATTTCAAATGAATCCATACTCCATCTTCGGTTGACCCTCTTTCAAATCCCATTGCATATAATGTCAGTCTAAACGGATTCCAAATCTCTCAAATGTAACAACGTAAGGTGATTGATAATGTAGCGATATCATTAATTAGCGGACTGGCTCAGGATTGCAGCGTGGACTACGCCACCGCCCTGGGGCGACTCGAGGGCGGCGGCGGTTTGGGGACCGGGCTTCAAGTAGCAGTTCCCTGGGGCATTGAGGCTCATAGCGGTCGTTCGATTCGTCCACTCTGGGAGATAACTAACTCCAACGCAGGTGGTATTCTTGGTGCTTGTGACATTTGGAAAGTTGCCAGTTGTATAGTTTGAGTAGAAAGCGCACGCATCGATGCAGTCGTCAAAGGTGCCGACGAAAAGAGATTGAAGAGGAGAATTTGGCGCATTGGCGTCGCAAAATATCGTGAAGGTTGGCCTGCCAAAGTCTATGCTCGCATTAGCCAAGTTCAGCCCTCGCCATCCGTATTTATAATGAGCTTACATTGGGACGTATAGGTAGTCCTGGTAACGCCATTGGGATTTGCAGAGCATCCCCGGTCTATGCTGGTATAATTCGACATCGACATCGTAAGGTTGGACATCAAGCTAGCGAGCTTGGACTCTGAATTATTGGCGCGACGTGTTTGAACTCCTGTTCCTACCGCCAACCCTATCACTGCGATAGATAAAAGTGCAATAATTATTGATAGCGAGAAGGTCAGGACTGAAAAGCCGAGAATCCGCCTTTGCGCCGTCCTTGTGTTCTGGGCGGGAGGAAAATTTCTCTGTATCGCCGAAACGTCGCTGTGGTATTGTGACGCAGTAGATTCCGTGTATACCGGGTGGTATACCTCGGGATAGCTATGCTCAGCTACTTCCGGTGCCTCTTGCCACTTTCAAAGTGTTAGCATTGCCGAGAGCGCTTGAACAATAAGTCATACTCACCTTTGGATCCATAGGTTCTGTCTTGAAACGAACAAGGATAACAAGAAAGACTCTGTTGGGGATGAAGCTTTAATGTAGCCGAATAGCTGTGTGTAACTTAGGTCACAAGCACATTATTCACGCTTCAACCTGGTAATGCTCATGGGCAGAATAGTGTGGAAAAAGAAGAATGAATGAACGTCATGTTTTGCTGTCCGAGAAAACAAGGGGTTTGCCGCAGTTATGAATGCAAATCACATTGGACACAGCTGATGTATGAAGGTAGAGCGCACAGTGTGAAGGATTATACCCCATGTAGGATTTCTAGTTCGCTAACTCCAGAGTACATCTCCTCCAAGATTTCCAAGGTTAGCTTGGCTACTCGCCCCGTAGTTATTCTACCAAATCGAGCAAAAGTTTCGAAGCAGGCTCTGGAAAACTTGGTCCCCTGGTCACTCGCCCAGCGCCCCGGTTCGATACCATTTATTTGATTGATGAATAGCAATTATAATATTGAATAGTACTTGCGCAACTCCATGTGATACTATTCACTGTTTCTGTCCTCTAAAATGATTACCATAAGCTTTGCTAATTATAAACTCGTTGTGTTCAAACTATTATTAGTCAGAAAGAGCTAAGCTTCTTGCTGAAAGAAGAACTTTGTCTAAATCTGACCTGTCAAATTGGCTAGTTGTCTCAGCCCTGTATTCGGGGAGTACCCGCCGCGCCCCGCCTATAGGGCTTGTTCTTGGTCTGGGCATGTAAGGTAAAGCCATAGCCAAGAAGAGGCTGCTCTTAAAAGAAAATAACATGTCAGTGAAAAATTTGAATACAATCAAGTTGTTCCAATGCCTATGACCTTAAAAATGATAAATGAAAACTCAATTTTAAGCTGTCTTATGTTTCATGGCCCCCAAGGAGGTTCGCAGCTATCTCTTCGGGTTCACCTACATATTATGATACATCGCCCCCATCATCAAGCCACATCCCCAAGACATTATTCAGCTCTTGCAACCCCCATCTCAACGCAGTCTTATAATCACCACACCATCGGAGCTTCTCCCGGAGATTATGATAAATCGAGAGTTTTTGTAAGCGCCACGTCGCCTCGTGTCACAGTTCAAATTGTTGCCGTCGGCATTGGCTATTGTTTTTCACGCGAGGATGAAACTTCATCTATATGAAGAGAGTTTATAATTCTAGGGTCTGTTTAATCTCGGCAGTGGTTCTGTCAAGTTCATTTCCGTGACATTGTGAATTTTCTCGCGGAGCAGAACGCTCTATTTCTGAAACCTCGTTGTTGTCATAGTACTGAAGTTAGAGACGCTCCGTGAAAAATAGACAGATAAGTTCGTCTATGGCCGTGTCGGTGGATGTTAGGCTCAATAGACCTATTAATCTACAGGAATGCTGGCACCTATGTGTATAATCAGAACACACTACTTTAGGGGTATCTGATTACGAACCACCTGATAGTATTGCCCAACGCGAGATCGCGAATGACATCAGCTATTTCGACGTCAATAGCCGCGAAAAATAGCACAACTCTCACAATGCCCGACATTTTTACTTCGATGGTCGTAGTTAACTTGAGAACCAGTCCTCCTCCCTGCCTGGAAGCCAAGCTTGAGTTGCCTCTCAGGGGAAACAGTTTCTACGGCATTGTCTGGCTTCTGTCGACTCCGATTGACATCGATGCTGTTCTTCATTTTCCTGCTCCCATGTTGCTATTCGGAGGGATAGCGATGCGTCGAGCTTATTTCTCTCAATCGCCTACATAACTTTGCATCATCAGTCATCCCGGCTAGTGCTCCGGCCAGTAAGTTCCGATACGGGGTAGAGGTGACGGAAGCGAGGTAGATGTTATGTTCAACTAGCCAGCGCTTCTGTGGTATTGTGAACCGGCTTATATTACGTGCTGCTTGCCTACGTGCATCTAGTTGCATGTCGAGGATTATTGTATATCCGACTCTGGTCATAGTTGCCATGAGACAAGGTACAACTCCTCAACTGTGGCTTACATTCTGAAGTAGTATAGGCGGACTTCGGCTTATATAAATCACTTGCAATAGGGGCATTTCCAAGTTAGAGGGTACACGTTAAGGGGCTTCGGAGGTAGCCATCTGCATTTCGTGTTTCTTTTTTCTTCTTTGCGCCGCCACCATTTAGCTATTCGTTGAACTTATCGTTGATTCCCTTCAAAAATTGCCTTAATCTATATTTCTCTACCTGTTCGTGCGATTTCCTATCGAATTCACTGATTTCTGCCAGCCTTGAATGTAGATTATATCTCCTTGGCTGGGGTTGAAGAGTATGTAGGTCACCCGCTGCCGTTTCAATGCTGTAAAAAGCACTACAGAGTGACACATATCATATGAATAAAGACATAACAGCCCTTACTTAATAAGATGGACAAGATTGGGTTCAATGTTGTACAGTCTCCCCATTGAATATGTAATGATCTATTGGAATTGAGAGGATAGACGGGGTTTGTTAATTAGCGTAAGCAGCGGAGTTTGTAGTGAGGACTTTAGTGGCGCAGCCACTGCCGTAGGCAGAAGTTATAGCGTGTCTCATGCAACTAACGGAGATAGGCGGCATATCCACCCGCGGACTTGGGATCCGCGGGTTGCGGAGTTAAGCCACAGGCCACGCCGTCTTGTGTAAGGAATTTTTAAAACATATATATCAGACAGATTCAACAGTCTATATTCCTCGATTATAAACCACTGTAATACTATCTCATTTTTCGAATTCAACTCGTTAGTTTTCGATACTATCCATACGACGTACATCATACGACGACCCTAAACGAAAATTTTGCAACATGCATTTAATCGTGACTGGAGCGACGGTAAGTTAATCATGATTCCAACCACAATCATCCCATAATGGGACACACGCTAACTTAAACTCCAATAGGGCTTAGTAGGGTCTGGCGTATTAGATGCCATGATCAAGATGAAGGATGTTACAAAAATCTCGATATTGAGTCGGAGGCCAGTACCGATGGCCGAGGACGCCAAAGATCCTCGAATTAACGTCATCATTCATAAAGATTTTGCCAAATACGATTCTGCGGTCCTTGAACAGCTTAAGGGTGCTCGGGGCTGTGTATGGGCCTGTAAGCGAAACCTCGTGCTACCCTGTTTTTCTTGGCCGTATCTCAGAGAAATCTCTATCATGGGCTACCCTACCATGTTTCAACATACCCAACGGACAGTTACTTACTCATAAATCTACCAGTGGGCATTAGTCAGACGCAAGTTAGCAAGGAGTCAGTCTATCCGCAGTCGCTCGTCGACCATTCTGCATACTGAGTAACGCTAACCCGTCATTAGGGACTACGTGAAAATAACGAAGGACTACGCGCTTGCTGCATCGCAAGCCTTCCAAGGTCTTGCCAAGGACAATGAACCGTTTAATTTCGTCTACGTCTCCGGCCGCGGGGCAACAACAGAGCCAGGCCGATTCACGCCCCTATTCGGTCGCGTGAAGGGTGAGACGGAAATCGCACTTGCGGCATTGCGGAAGCAGAATCCACTCATGCAAGCCAGTTCCGTCCGGCCAGCAGCCGTGGACGGTACTGCCCACGAAGCGATCAAAAAGTACATCCCTACGGCACCGCTGTCTTACCGCATGATGGCCCCTCTCCTTTTAACGCCTATTCGTGTCGGATGGCCAGGTATGCATAGTCCTACATTGGATCTCGGCAGATTTCTCACAGAGATGGCTATGGGTAAGCATTTAATTACTTCACCGGCTCCGGACATCGCAATGATTGGCGAATTTCCCCTATTAGAAAACTCAGCTTTCCGACGGCTTGGTGGCTTAGATCCCAAGTGAGACGCGGGTGACTTTTTAGAGTGTGTATTGGATGGCGTTTTGATCAACCTTAGAGCGGTGGACGGATTTGTACAATATGAGGCGTTCGTGAGCCGCAAGGACTAATACGACGCGCAAAACCATAATATGTAACATCAACTCAACTATCTCGTCGCTTTCTCGCAGCTTACTTTGAAAGTGTCATCTCTTAAAGTCTTAGGTACGCTAAGCTCTCACCTATATGACAAAACACGTCAATACTCGAATCTCCATCTGGGATCAACATCACCCCTCCAGTCCGGAACTTCCCCAACGTTCTTGATTTCTTCGGCGATCGACTCCCTTCGCTTATTCTCCTTCTTTAGAGTAAGTGCTAGAATTGTCACAACTATAGCGTTGGCAAGTAGGTACCCCAGTGCAAACGAATGTCCTACGATAAACCGTGGACCATCATGGCTCCGATACAGTTGCGTTCCCAATACAGCGCCTACGTTCCCAATGCTGATCTGCATAGCAGTAGCGATAGCACGCTTCGTCTGGCCAGACACATTGATAGTTGGCCAGGACAAAACGAGGGCTGTAGCGGGGTAGATGCCGCCAGCCGCAAAGAATACAGCGACATAGCTTACGCCGGGCCGGGCTACTGGGTTGGTATTGCCGAGTAGAATAGAGTAGCCGATCGCCGCGAATACAGCCGAGCCCGCGATAAAAACTGCTCGCTTTGCCAGACGTTCTGATAGCACGGCTACGGCCACCGTTGTTCCAAACGCGAAGGCGTACGGGGGTACGGTCAGAAGTTGTGCCGTCGCAGCCGTGTACCCCAGGTTAGTAATGATTGTTGGCTAGAAGTATCGATCAGCACAACCAAGAGTTGGAAAAGTTACAATTCACCTTTGCTTACCAAAAACAAGGACAGGGTGTACAGCGGCAGACTCATAGTGTGGAATGCTAGCCCATACAGCCAACATTTGGGGTCTCGAAGGGCGTTCTGCACAGCGGCCCAGCTAAACTCTTCTTCATGAGTCGCGTCACAATCTGCCGCTAGGCGCAGACGAATGAATTCTCGCTCCTCATTATCAAGGAACTTGCTCGTGTTCGGGTAATTATGGACGAACCAGTAGGCCGCGGTGGCAATAAGAACCGTCGCGATACCTTCCTTTTTATGAAGTCAGTCCTTCAAACTTGGAAAGCGAGAAAAGGCTTAACTTAACGTACAAGAATAAAGATCCAGCGCCATCCGTTGGCCCATACAACGCCCTTCAATCTACCGATACCCTTGGTAGCGTCAGTTATAGAGTTGCTATTCTCGCACAGGCTGGCAGTACTTACGTATGCAAGGATACCGCCAAATGCGCCAGCTAATGATGCTGAACTGAAAAAAAGAGCTACTCGATATTGCCGCTCTCTTCTCTTGTACCACATGGAGAAATAATACGTCACACCGGGGAACAACCCTGACTCTGCTACGCCGAGGAAGAACCTTGCGGCTAGAAACCCCGGCTCATTTTGCACTATGCCCATCAATGTAGCTACTATTCCCTATGAAATAGGTTAGTATTGAAAGCAACGCCATTAACACTCAGCAGATCAAGGGCTCTGATTGGGTAATGACGTTCCTGGTTTCAAAACACGTCTCCTATGCCATTAAAGAGATTTGATATGCTTACCCATACAATGGTCAGAGTTGGGAGCCAAACTCTCGGACTCGTACGCTTCAGAATGATATTACATGGGACCTGGTGCCCGTCAGCTTTATTCACATAAATTTTGCTCTTGGGGGTATAAGATTCCAACCTCGAATAATACATATCCGACGAAATAAAGACTAAGGCCTATGAGGTAGTGATCTCCACCTATGATAAAGTCTTCATCAGAAAGGGTCATCGAACATTTATGAGTTGTGGCTTACTCATATTCAAGTCGTTTAGGAGGCCCTCGATCCTCGCGTTGCCCACTGTGGCTATATTAGACGATCCAGAACGTGGAAAGGCTGCTCCGATCTAGTCCTACCATTGCTTCGATCCAGGAAGCTGAGCAGATATAAGATACTATATAATCCGAACGATTAGTATCGATAATTTATATCATAACCGTTGAACCCTCAGAAAGACTTCAATCCCGCTTACCCAACAGCTGGTAATAAATGTGCGTCGATCTTTCTCAACAAAGACTTCTCATTTATCATGGGACCAGCTATCTCAGAATCAGACGGCTCGGGGCTTTGAGAGACATTCCCGGTCTTGTCATTTTCAATCTCCGCCATACTGAGTGTGTCCTGAGTTACTCGGGCTGGAGTTTGTTCAATTGAATCGCGAAGACGCTAGTAGCAGCGTATGTGACGAGAAGCCTTGAGCAACTAATATCCTACCGACCTCGAACGCCAAAACAACATTTACAACGACTTTTATGATTCGACCATTGCGAGTGCGATGGCGTCAGAGACCGCTAACCTCTCTAGTAAAAGAGGCTGATAACGATATGGCCCATAGTGAAACCGCGCTTCCTTTTCTGGCATGTGATTGGGTCCAACGGAGCACGCCTTGACAGCGTGGTAATCACGACATAGCATAACTTCACGATTATTATGGAAACACGCAACTTGGATAGTTACGTCAACGAATTCACGTGCGGAATTTACAACCTATTTTAAACATCATGTCCGGGCTGCGATAATTAACATCTCCACTGCTACGGCTACAACCGGTCGCCATCCATGAGTAACCGCATTTGCGAAACCTCTTTGCGTATAGGAGTAAGTAAGTAGCTGTCGCAGTCAATAGAGGGCTAAGACTTGATTTTGCTAGACTCTCTGCCTGCAGGCTCGTTTGCACAAGCCCCTTGTTATTCGATACAGCAACATCTTAGGAACATGTTTTCGTCTGCTAGGCATCCACTCACTGCTTCAGTAGTAAATACAGTGATATTGAAGAACGAAGTAATTGCCGACACCAAATTGTATATATCGCGGAAAATTCGTTGGCCTGACAGCAGATGAAAAGGCGATGCCTTTCCATCATCATCACTAAATATTGCCCATCGTTTAAGACTCTAACACCGCAGCATCGTTGGGTTAGGCAGATGTACCAGGTTGAACCGTCAAGCTTAAAGTCTCTTGAATACATCCACGCAATACTAGAGCCTATTATCAAAGCTAGTGCTAGGCGATCCCGTAAGAATATCCAGAAGTCTAGATTCTGACGGCTATATCCTGTAGGCAGAGCTGATATATGTACTTTTACTGCATGTAGATCGGGCGTATCCCAGTCACTAGGTTTTGACACCTATCCCGAACAATGAAGGTGGAATGTATCCTGGGCGTACTTGTCACCTCACGACCGTGTCCAATGATGATACATACAATCAGCCTGTACCCTGGTGTATCTTAGGTAGTTCCCGGGGAATAACTAGGCCTATACCTGGAGATATTGAAGTAGTGCGGGTGGTATATGAAAGATATGAGAGAGCAAAAGCAGTTCAGTCACCTGTGATATATATTAAGCTATTCGCCTTATTTTCTGCCGAGCTTTCTTTTTTTCATTAAATCTTCAAGCTAAGTTGCTTTCTCTCTGATAAATTGATCCCCCATTGAATAATTCCTGGTCTTGGATGCGTTAAAGTGTGATGATCTTCTTGACTATGGATTAAGGGTAGACAAGTCGATTCAGCATTTAAGTGCTCCGGTGACGACCCTTAGCCTTAATCGACCACCCATTAAATGCAGCTTTCGTTTCGACTGATCCGACTTTAACATGTATCTAACTATGAGTCTCTCTCAGGCGCTGACCGTAGAGCTAAGCCGCGGGTAGTGATCTGTTCAGAAGCGGCAAATGAGCATCTCAGGGGAGAAGAGCTCATATTTCGCGCAAAGTTATTAGCTGAGAAGGATGATTGCTTGCATCATGTGCCCTCGTGACACTGGGCAGAAAGCCGGAGACGGAGCATGCTGCTCTAACTTTGGTACCTCAGACAATAGTATAATAGGAGCGATTACATATTAGCTATCTGCACTTGGTTTGCTTCTTGGTTTTGATGGATCTTTCGTTGACTTTCTACCAGACCTTCTTAAATGACTTATGTTCTATTTGAAATGTTCTCAGATATCCGTAGATTGAACACCAAGAAACTCTGCAAGCAAAGACAGAATGCAGCGAGGCATTATCCATCGTGTCAAGCTCGTCGTCAAATGATAGCCATCGTCCACTTTTTCAGTACTCAAGCAATGACAGTCAAAGTTGCCTCAAATAGAGATGTGCGGTGAACATAGAAAATGTAAATTACATTTCTTGATATTTGGAGAAGACGATATGGTCAAAGGTAGGGGAAAACTAAAGAATCAAACAACTTGAAAGACAGATAAGTATGTTGAATTAAATTCTGAGGCCCATTTAGTAATGATAAAATGGTTTATCGTGACCAACCAGTGTCACCGGTCACAAGTAATATATTTACGGTTGAAACGTCCTACCTACCGTTTATTTGTGCACGGTAATCCCCAAGTTAAAGCGGCGAATGCACTAAACCCAACTCAGCACATCCAAATCGAGCGCTGTTAAAACATAGTGGACAAATTTGGATTCAGCCGAGCAGACAGATACCACCTGCAGGGGAAAACAACCTAATTCGCAGGTTCGGCCAATGAACTAGTCGAGCCTGTTCCAATAATAGGCCGGGGGGTTCACCGTTCGTGACATTAATATAAAACCAATTTGGAATACGTGGCTAGGAGGTGTGTCGCAACAGCTATGTAAAGACTTGGTCATCTCGCTGAAGGTCTGAGCGCACCTATGTGTTGGCAGAGAAGACGCGAGATATCGAGTCACATGAACAATCTGCTTATCTAGATACAACATATTATATCGATACTAAGCCCGTTGATAGAGGGGGTTAGTAGCTTGTCAGTGGTTGATGTGTTCATTATGTTTCTCGACGAAACTATTGGAAATAGTAACTATTCGGTAACAGGCAAGTAATAAGAAAAAACTTGATAGGAATACCTTTTCACTCAATATCACATCTTCAGTTCCTTCGAATTGTTTTCTATGGTTCTCGCTTTCGTAGCAACCCTTCCCGGTCTCGAAAAGTCCATGACCCTATTCAGTCACGAGCTCCTTAATATCAGTTTGAAGCCAATGAGCAGCATTTGTTACGATTTATGCAAGTCAACTCGGGGATACACTTCTCTGCGTGACACATTACTAAGAAGCCAGGGAATGGTAACGAAATACGTATTCTTTCTGAACGATAACAATTCCTACCCCACAAATCTTATGGGCTACTATGTGAGTATGACGAATAGACTTTTGAAACAATTTCTCATATCGCTCCCGGGCATTAACGAATCAAATATTGAAATGGTCGTTATGTTAAGCTTGGCTAGTCCACGTTTGCTCGACTCTATTGGAGCGAGGGAATCTCGAAATGGTCGTGGCAACGGATAAGCTTTATTTCTAAAATATAGCTGGGTCCCGCGAAATCTGCCATTGTGAAGTCCTGAACTACTCACCCACTTACATTACATACATGTCAATAAGCCCCCCTTTTCATGAACCGGGCGAGCAGTGTGCAATCCGCAGTACTTCACTATATCTCACACTATTCGAAGCCTCAGTCGGAGTGTTTTCTTATTATTATTACGTCGGAAACGCTCGTCTTTGTGAAGGAGAAGGCTTTTTCCCCTGACTCCCTCACAACCCCAAGCTAGGATTGAGCTTCTGTATTTTTCAATTTCCCTAATTATATCCGCGTCCCTGCTTCCCGCTACAGACACCGGGTCCAAGATTCCCAATCAAAGCAGCAACTAGCTAATTAAGGCAACCTCTGAGAAATCCAAGATCCATGATCTTCCCTGCTACATGTGCGTGTTCCCTTTGCTTGTTCTTGCCCGTCATCATACCGTACTGTGCATTTTCCGCAAGGCTGCTTCTCTCGTTTCACCTATGCACTGATTGTCTACCTCAGGGGCTGGGCACCCACGCGCTGCTTGCTGAGGATATCAAGCATGAGCTGCGAAGGCCGGTTGTCCTTGTAAACAGACTGGCTGTCCTTATAGGACTGGACGGCTCGCATGTAGTTGTCAAACAAATAAACAGAGTCTTCAGGTCCTCCCTTAGCTTCTGGGTGAAACTTGAGGAATGTTAGCGCGGATCCATCCTTCATTTAGTGGCAAAGCCTTCCACGTACCTGGAGAGAGAAGATGGGTCGATCCTTGTGTATCAGTCCTGTTGCGCAGTTAGAAACTACGCAAAAAAGTGGGTCAGCAAAAAAATAGGTCCCTACCCTCATTACTGCCATCGTTCAAGTTGATGAAATACGGCATGAAATCGCTGGGTAAGGTGCTCGCATCGACCGCATAACCATGGTTCTGACTCGTAATGATTGCAGCGCCTGTTGTAAGATCTAAAGCCGGGATATTGTGCCCTCTGTTGCCGTATGGTAGTTTTACGGTACGAGCGCCAGCAGCGAGCGCTATGACCTGATGCCCCATACACACTGGATCTGTTAGGTTTTTTTTGCTGTGGTGGGGAGGGTGAACTCAAACGTACCGCCCATGATTGGTATGTTAGATGTATCCATAAGGTACCGCAGGTTTTGGACAGTGGTCGTCAGATGCAACGGATCGCCTGGGCCGTTCGAGATGAAAACGCCGTCGAAATGCTGGGCGACTTTATGGATCGGATAGTCGTACGGAAAAACGGTCACGGAGGTGCCTCGGGCGACGAGACTTCGTAGAATGTTCTCCTTGACACCACAATCTATAAGGGCAATGTGCAAAGATGCGCCCTTCGATTCCACCAGAAACGGGGCCTTCGTACTAACGTGCGAGACGAGATGCTGCTGTTCGGGATCTGTATAGTCAGCGTCCTCATCCTCGTCGTAGCTTTCCCCCATGGAGATCCTGGCAAGGGAGGAGCCCTCCTCGCGGAGCAAGGTGACGATGGCCCGGGTATCAACGCCAGAGATGATCGGAACGCCCTCGCGAGCACACCACTTGCTCAAGCTCTCTACAGCCGTCCAGTGGCTGTATTGAGTGGCGATATCGGCGACGACCACTCCCGCGCACTGGATGTGAGGGGACTCGAAGTACTTCAGTAGGCCGTATTGATCCCGCTCGCTCGATGGAACGCCGTAATTACCGATGAGCGGAGTGGTGAAGACCAGTATCTGGCCCCGGTAGGAAGGATCGGTCATGCTCTCCGGGTAGGCAACGAGCGAGGTCGTGAACACGGCTTCTCCGCTCACGTTGGCATTGGCGCCGAACGCTGTGCCGTGAAAGACGGGCCCTCCCTATATCCGCAGTCAGTCAAGGGCCAGGACGTTGCAATGGCCTGTAGGCTATAACACACCTGAATTGTGATCCTAGCAGGCATCTGGGCTACCTCCGCTGTTTCGCGACGGGGATCAAGGGGCATTTTCCTGCCCTTGGTGCCAGTGGGAATGGCCTTCTCGGAGAGGAACCTGGCTTGGAAGGCCACCCTGGTAGGGGCCACGGCGAAGAGCCTACGAGCTGGCCTGGCAGCATTGAGCGTAAGTCGGGAAAGCATGGTTGGAGGTTGTCCAAAGAGCAAATATGGATCAGTAAAATCTCAGAAGGCTCTTAGAATGCCAGAGACCTCCACAAGTGATCTGCAAGCCGATAAAGGTTAGCAAATGCGACGTCATGGGGCTCGATTCGAAGGGGTGATTCGGAGCGGTGAGTCAGTGCGGCCGGGGTGTGTCTCGTACCAGACAGATAATCCTATTGGCAACAATGTCAGCCCGAGAACGTCAATTTAATGAAATGAGGACAGAGTAGATGCGTGTCAAGCGGAAGCATGCCATAAGCTGAAGAATTTCCCCCTTCCCCCTTGATAGTGGGGGAAAATGAACCCCCCGATTCATGCTCCCGCTAGACGTGCCACAAGAAAAAAGAACAACGTACCTGGGATGTGAAGACTGACGGGCGGCCGACCATAAGGGCGATTTCGCTGGAATTGATACTAGAGGGATGTGTGTGAGTCGATTGAGGGGTAGTATAGACGGGCGATTGACGATGCGAACTTGTTTGTAGGAGAAAAATCGAGCCTGGACGTTCGGTGACAAAGACATCTTTTTTATTCGTCAATTGGTGGGCCGTGCGCGATCGCGCTTTTCCTAGTGGGTCATGGTCTTATCGGCCAGCTCGAGCGCCGATAGAGGTCCGATGCGACGGGTCACTTAGCATAGCGGCTCAGCACGACAGGGGCGATGGCGTGCTCAACGCTAGTTCCAACGACACGCCTATAACTATCGACGTCGTCCGCTGTCCTTGTAATTATCAACTTTATTCTCATTTGAAGGCTCAAATATATCGTATTCAACATCGATCGCGCCCAGGACATCTGGCAAGTTCCTTATGGTTCATAGTCAACCTCGAACGCCGAGTACCAAGTCAATACCCACCCTATTCAGAGCTATACTTACTTTAGGGCCCTAGGGGCCCTTGCCGGCTGACACAGCAATATGCGGTATCCTTATCCTTATAGCGTACAATGCGGCCGACCCCAGAAGCGCTCGAATGATGGGTCATCATAACTTGCTCATTCTTGTGGGTAAAACCGGATTCCCGTGACCTGGAAGATTCTGTTGGAATTACGAGGACCATTGATCCCCGAGAGGTCGGCGACCTAAGTTGGCCGTAACCCTACGGGATTATGTTGGAGTTCTGATGTCGTGGGGAGGAGATTCAGGGACCTGGGGCCCAAAATGCAGTGGTAATCGGCGACCACGAAGCTATCATTCGCCACCGACTATCGAGCCCGACAGTGTCGATTTGGCCTCATGAAGAGCAGCCCACTAAACATCCCATCAATGCCGCGCACACTAGGTAGGTTGGCGCGATTCAAAATTTGGAAGTTAGGAAAATGCCGCTCGTGGAAGAGCTCTCGCCTTCGGAACAGAGAAATTTTCGCGGTCGCCGACGACATGGGCTTGCGCAGCAAAGGCCAGGGGACCTGTCATGCAGACTGTCGTCTGTGAATATATATAAAAGCTCGTCGAAGCCGAGCTCGCTAGATAGGAAAAGCAAAAGATTTCATCACCAATTCTTCGATACGCAGTAAACCAACGTCAATTGCTAAATTGCTAGAATTACATTTTTGCAGCCATGAAGTTCTCTCTGGCATTGGCTGGTCTGATGACCCTCCTCCCGACGAGCGTGTTTGCAACACTACCGTTTGGCTTAGCCGGCCCTGAGGGCACCGTGCTCTTCCTCAACGGGTTTCACTTTGTGTCGGGACGTAAGTAACTCTTTGGCCTCATTCTCATGTATTGCGGATGGAAGGATGCTGATAGCTTTCCAAGATACTGACTACGAGGTTTCTGCGAATCACTATTGCGTCATAATTCGAGACGACATGCTCCAATGCGTAGTGTACAATACTGCTACGACCCCGGCGCACCTTGCCGGAATTGAATACATTATCACTGAGGACGCTTTCGCGACTTTAGACTATGAAGGTATGTGGCGCTTTGTATCTATCGGAACAATGCCGCTCCTAACATCATTTGAAGAACGTCAGCTCTGGCACAGCCATTCGTATGAGGTTACAAGCGGATTCCTCATCGAACCTGGTCTTCCCAGCCCTGTCGACCATACAATCATGAAGGACGTCCTTGTGAATACGTACGGGAAAACTATTCATACCTGGCGGTATGATCAGAAGGATGCCTTGTACCCTGTCGGTGTCCCTGAGCTCGTCATGGGTTTTACGCATGATGATCAAATAACGCCCGACTTCGTCCTAGAGCGCGACGATCTTTTCGGCTCGAATACCACTGAGATTAGGAACGCCCGCCAGGACATCGTTCCCAACGATGTGTTGCCTGGAGCCGATAGCTGGAAATATGGTTACGCACTATCGTTCGGCATCGTGAACAAAACAATCAACACCGAATTCCCATCGTCGTCATCGGTACGGGACCCTAAATAGTAGGTACCAAGGTCATATTCGCCCGCTCCGATGCGCTTACAGAAGTTTCCGCTAGTCCTTCGCTGCAGTGGATATTCGAAACAATTTCGGGCGGATGGACTGATTTGCGATCTTTGTTCTCAATGTAAATCTCAAGTCTCAACACACACAAAACATTAGCAGAAGTATATGGTCTTTGGAGGTTTAAATTTATTGTATTTATAAGTCTTCAATGTTAGTTAGCACCTCAATTCCCCTCCTCAATGACAGCGATACTATTATTTATCTGCATACTGTCTCTTCGTCACTTGAAATAGGAGCAGTGTGGTTACTCGGTGATTGATTAGTCGATAACTCTCCTCTTAGAAGAAACGAGTCCCAATGCCTGACATTAAACTGCGCGTTGTAACAAGCTGGTTAGAGAGGGACATTTGACTCTGTTTTAGCCTAATTAAAATTTCAAAATCGTTGGTATTGAAGCAGTGTAAGTGAGGAGGCTTACGTAAAAATCGTCATCAAGGATTCGAAATTCACGTGAAGGGTTAAGGGGTAAGGGGTAAGGGTGGCGTCAGTGTTTATTATCGTACCGATTTTCGCGATGGATTCTGTTTGTTTGGACCTCATCTACGCAGATTTCTCAATACAATCGTTGTTTTTGAAAAGAATTATTATCTTTATCGCTTTTATTTTACGTGATCACGCAGTTCCTCATTAATTTAATTGAATTTTGTCAGCATGGGATGCGGAATGTTTAGATTTCCTCCTTGCGCTAAAGCTCACGGGACTTACCATCACCCGTGGCCGTTTCAGTATTGACTTCGCAATGGTGATAATGACAATGATCAATGCGGAAAATTTAGTAGGCCAATAATTATTACGGGAATTCTACCTGAGGAAAAATATAGGGGTCAGTTTCAAACCCAACCGGGTTAGGCCAAATCCCGCAAGCCGTCCTCCAGTGGTATGAAAATGGTACGGAAATGAAATTCAAAACTATTTTGACGCGTCTCAATTTCAAAGAGAGGTTTTCTGCATAGTGTTGCAACAGCAAGGCGAACGCCGTGGTCAGATTGGGTATCATAGGACAAGCTAAATCTTTGTGGGTAAGATGTCCGAACTGGTGGATTGTTTATAGAATGAACGTATCTATCTGAAAATGCATCGAATA
Source organism: Xylaria curta (assembly GCA_022495235.1). NCBI lineage: Eukaryota > Fungi > Ascomycota > Sordariomycetes > Xylariales > Xylariaceae > Xylaria > Xylaria curta. The sequence continues at coordinate 296,534 of MU375911.1, read as the reverse complement.
TAGCGAATGACTTCTTGATTTCATAATATCACTATGGACTGGGCTCGCGGCTAGGCGATATAAAATAGATTGATAGAACATGGATTATTACTTGCCCCCGTGACTCGGTATGTTTGGAACATTATTACTCATCGCTAAACTAGATTTACAGTGCTTAGTGATAGCAGTCGTTTGCTGACCACATATGTATAAACCTCGGCCCCATCATTGCCATATTTCTTGGATCGACTCTTAGGGACATATTGCCCTCACCGGTCCTATTTCTATACCGCGAATATTTAAGTAATGAAGATAGAGAAACTATTCCACTTACTTCTCCTGGTTGGCCAAACGTATCATCTTTCGAAGCAGCTAGAACGTAATGACGTAAGACGAAACCATCACGTCCACCAACGTAGTCCAGTCCCAAAATGACTCCTAAAACGGGCCCATATCGTAGTATCATTCTGCACACTTAAATACTCAAGCCTCGACTTTCATGATTGAATACATTGCAACGAGATATTTGTTGAGGGGATTCGCTTTGAGAGTCAGTTTTCTTTCGTGGAATAATAGAGACATCATTAGCACTGGAATCTGCGACTCCCGTTGGTTCTTGGTGTTTCGACAGATAATTGGTAACACACTTGGCTTTTCACGAGTTATACGACATCTTCAGTTGCGAATGCTTCATCCTCCTGTAGCTAGAGGAAATTTACAGTGAGAAGATAACCTGATTCCGTCTTATCAGACTAGTGTTGCACATTGGGCTGGGTGTGCAGAAGGGTATGTGTTGTCGTCGCAGTTTGGATCGCCGGGAGTAGGAATTGTACTGTTAGGATAGCCGGTGTCTTATTCTCCGATGCGCCTTCTGACAGCTAAACATAGACTGAGTAATCCTTGTGATATGTGCCAAGTGCAGAGACAAATCTTTCTGAGGTACCACCTTCACACGCTATCAAGAGCTTGAAGTAGTATGTGTAGTTGTGGAATCCGCTGTCCGGGCAAGGTCTAAATGAAGTATGTCACCAGCAGATTCGTCAACGGCTAGACTACACCCAGTGACATGGGAGCATGATGTTAGCCTCGGTGGAATATTAGAGCGCACAAACGTTCTTGTTAACGACGGCGGTGTAGTGTCTGGCAGCCTACGAGAGGCCGCTTGGAAAAAAAGAACTTGTATAGACCACGCTACCCCGTTCAGAGGTATGTTGTGGCTCCGTGGGTCACTTCTTGCCCGGCTACACCATCACACTGGGCAAAACAACAATGCCTGTACGTGAGGATGGGTCCCTACATTGGAATAAAACGCGATTACACATGCTTGTCCATGGGTACTGATAGAAAATCAGGATCGTAGGGTTGTGCTATGAGTTGGTAGAGTACCACCCGCGAACTTAGGTTTGCTACTATCAGCAACACCAGGAAGTTGCAGATCCATTTAGCAAAATTCGAAGGGAGGACAGGAGTTTCCGAGTTGAGTGCGTGCAAGTTGTCGCACACCAGCCGTGAGGGCCGTAGGGCCGGGCGCGTGTTCAAGGACCTAGCCCCGCCTAGCCAGTCAAATAGGGGTTTAGGATCATAGTCAAGGCGAGTATTAGCGGTAGGTAAGAATGAATGAAGTGCTTTAAGAAATAGTGCGATTCAACATCGTATTCTCAATTTTGAGCTTTACCTGCTAATTATCAGTGTATTAAAAGATTGGTGTTCTTGAAGCTAAATCAAGCCGTCTGTAGTTCCTTTTTTTCCCCTTTGAACCGAATAGGAAACTTTTAGGGTTGACAAGAAATGGTCTGTGAGCCGACGGCTTGACAATCTCCATTGTGAACTGTACTATTCAGGACCCAGTTTCCGAAAGGTCGGTGAGGCAGGTTTTACAAACAGAAAGATTGTCGAAAATAATATCTGTTCTAGCATGAAATGAACATTCTGTTAATGCAGGTTACAGGCTCATATTCAAACTAAACGCTGGCACGAAATCAACTTGACCTGTTGATGAGTAAATGCACGACTGCGTATTAAGTGCTACGAGACAAAACTGCCATGAGTATTACTTTAAGGCGGCTGGCAATAAGAATACTATTTATCCTAGGCCCAAGCTGACTGTTGGGCTCGATAATGGTCGAAATAAATGAGTGAATTCTAATAGTGAATTGCTTTACTATGCCACAAGTCCATCAGTAACGAATCTGGAAGGTGGAAGGTCATGTGAAGAAGCGTGGCTACATAGCTCCACCTTTCCTATTCACTAGAATGACCAACTCTTCTTGCTTGTGTATAATACGTGTTAGGTACATCATAATCACTGGGTACGCAGCGAACTGATGTTTGTTGCCTGTTCAATCACCATTATCCATAGACCAAGCGCGCCGCGGGGGAAAAGCAATAACAAAAAGGAAGCGTGTATGCCACGAACCAGAGTAAGGTTACTAGAAATGGCCATGACAGCGGATTTGTGGTACAAGAGTGGAAATCATGATAGGTCACGTTGGCGCTCGGGAGTGAGAGCATAAGGGACCGTGTCCAGATCAAAGTCTTGAAACGGAGGGAAAATGTTTGCAGGGGAACGCTACCCCCTAACGGGTACAACGCACAACAACGCACAGACTGGCAGACGTCCATTGAGCAGAGTGCCCTATGGCTATCCCTTTTAGCTTGTCGTGTCTCCTGGATTAATTAGACAGGACTGCACACGAAGTACAGGGGACAAAGAGTCCTATTCACACATGGCTGGGGCAACACACAACCCATTGGTAATACTGCCACATAGCAGTCAATACTATGCAAGTGGACGATTTCAGAAGCTGAGCTGGCACACGCACATACAAGTGCATTATTTTTCGTTTATGAGAGGGCTTTTAAAGACAGTACAAGGAGGAGCAGCCAAGGCGTGTATCTATCTAGCCGCTTGTCCTATCATGGTCCACACTCTCTTCCAGGGGCTCATTGTCTAACCAAGGCCAATGCTGTCTTTGGTACCACCGTATCCATATGAATGCCAGTGGTTTATCAACCATCCTAACGCGGATATCACCTCCAATAGTTACCAGTGGTGATGAAAGCCAATCTTTCAACTCGGATGGTGTTCCTGGGCCTGTGTCAAATTCGACCTTCGGCTCGTACTTGATGCCTCTCGGCTTCTTTAACCTAATAGGAACAATCCAGTTGACACAAGCTCTCGTGTCACGACGTATGCCGCCTCTTTCGATCAACATCAAGGTCGACCGGCATCGTAGCGGTTCTTTGAATGACTGCTGAACTGTCGGGCACTGTGAATGTTAACACAAATCTCATACGAAGAGAAAGGTACATACCATTTCACCCTCAATTTCTGCAGACAGTGCTGTCAAAGTCTTGCACCAGCGGGTTATCATGTGTACTCTAGGCTTAGATTTTGGTTTGAGGATTTCTTCCTCTTCAGGAGAGTATCGCTTCCTCTTACAAGTATCACCAAGAGTAACACTCATAATTTTATCCTTGAGCTCCTGAGATATGATTGGAAATAGAGGCTCATCCCAGCGCATAAGTTCCTTCGGGCCATCAAAAGGACCGTCCAGCGGAACCGGCTCTGCGCTCAAGTTGTATAGCTTTAGTTCTCTGCATATGGAGACGTACCTAGGTGCTTTAGCCAGCAGCTACAAGTGACAAGTGAGAAAGCAAACTACTTACTGCTCCTTCCATAGCACGCTGATGACCGCTGCTGGGTTGCGCACAGACTTGTTTGTATGCTCTGGCATGTTACCTAACTCAATAGCTAGCAAGCGGTCAACAACTGAATGCCGGTCCTGTCTCACGAAGAATAATTTAGACAGTGACACGTTATTAACTACATTACTCAAATTAGTAAAGATACAGGACAAGCGGTAGTAGCTTTCCGCACCAGCCAACCCAGCATATACCCTATCACCAAATCTGTCGGCAGCCATGTTGATGATGTCAGTCGCTGATGCGTACCGATCCTTACTTTGCCTTTGGGGGTCGTCGTTCCGTTTACACGGGTTGGATGGAATGAGCCCTCTGTGACGCAGAATTTGACGCATACAAGAAGCATAGAAGCGATTTAACCAGCGGACAGGCTTGGGATCTTCTTCGCACCGCGAGCGATCCCAGAGCGTATCGGCCATTCTCAGTCCAGAAAGATCTGCATCTAGTGTTCGCCAAAATTCAGCCTTTGGTGCTTCGACATTACTCTGAAGTCCCGAAATGATGGTCTCTGCTAGGTGTTTAGCAATGGACTTTTCGGGATCACTAGCTACCTCTTCGAGTGCTACGAGCTCCGCATCGTGCTGCTCACTATCGCCATTTGTTGGTACGATATCTGTTTGTGGTTGTTCTCCCTGAGTAACCTGAGCTTCCGATGACGTGTCGTCTAGCTCCTCGCTAATAGAACTCAATCCTTGAGAAGATATAATAGAGTCTGGCGCCTCGCAAGGGGTAAGCGGATTTAGTATCTGAGAAAACGTAAAAGGTTGCCGCTCATTTTCAACAGGGTTCAATATTTGAGCCAGGTGGATAGTATGCGACTGGTCTTGAACAGGATTCAGTATCTGGGAGAGCGGGATGGTCCTGGACTGCCTGCTCGTTGGATTTAGGATATGGGAGATTGGAATAGCGCGCGGCTGCTCTTCAGGAGGATTCGAAATTTCGGCAAGCCGGTTAGCCTTGTAGCCTTGCGACATCACGTCTGGTCTTATTTTATTAGCATGTTAGTGTTAGTGCTTGAGATACAGGTTGTGAGGAGATACCCCGCTTATTAAGGGGTGCTAATCTTGAACAGTATTTATATAGATGGTCTTTGCTCATTTACTACTATGATTGGCTAAGTTCCGAGAAGAGTACAAATGGGATTTATGCAATCACCAAAGAGAGAATATGACCGTAACAGAATGTCGAGGCTCGGGCTTGTTTTACAATAGAGTGGGTACTTTGTTTGCTGGCTAATGTTGCTAAGGTAGAAAGAGGTTGATATCTGGAGGCGTGTGCGTATTGAATCATTATAATTGCTATACATTTGCTATATTTTTGACTCGTGGCTGCACGTGTCCCGAAAATTCGAACATGCTGCCCTGGGGACTAGACTAGTCTTGCCGCTCGCACCACCATGTATGTTTACCCCTGTACAAACAACTCACAAGAGCCACAGAGTCCCGGACCAGCTCGTGTGCCATGTCGCAGAATATTCGTGGAGACGAACTCTTCTATATTATTTGGAAAGTCCTCCCACCATGGGCTTCCCCTCTGCTCGACATCAGCACCAATAAGACTCTCACTGCAATTTCGACCCCTTAAGAAGCGAAAAGATGTACAATTCGCCAACAGTGGCCTATGCGGCCTTTGCTCTTTCACTGGTCATAGGCCTCATTGCGATGCGGTTTACGTACCGCCTCTTCATTCTTCGAACCCATCTGTCTTTGAGATTTTACAATTATAATCTCAAGATATATCACTACATAACGGCGTTGGCGCTTTTGTCATCTTATTTTGTCGTAGCAACTGTGTTGTTGACTCTTACCGCTATTTACGAATCTCAGTGGGCGGAGTGGTCTTGGAGATGGTCGGTTGCGGGAGCACTTCTTGATGTAAGTCAACCCAGAAAGTCCGAGATGACCTAGCTGATTCGTGCAGTCCATATGCACAATAAATTCCACTAGAGAGTGGTCGAAGCTTGCCCAAGTCGTTTACTTTCAAATCGCCATTGCTTCGATGGAAATCGTTCTAGCAGTTATACCACCAGCAATTCCCAATCCTGTTGTTCGAGTTTACCTCAATCTCGGCGTCATTATTTGTCACTCCATGTGGACAGCCCTGTCAACATGGTTCTGGACGTGTGGCAGAAGGCGTGTAGTTCGGTGGGTTGCAAGTGCCGGTCAAGTTATTGGCGCGGTAGCATCGATCTGGAGTCCGATGGCCTTTGTCATCGTAAGTATCTCCAATCTTTTGTCGTGAAGCTCGACTAAATATAATAGATATTTTGCACATTCTCCATCACCATCTGCGGCGAAGAATTGAACCAATCTCAACAACGTTTTTGGCGGATTAACTCCAATCGAGAGCGAACAAACCGCGAAGTGGAACTCGAACAGACATATAACGTCGTATTTTTCGGCAAATGTCCACAGAGAACGGAGATGATTCGTAAAGTGGCTCGACGGTCAATACCATGCATGCAAGTTGGAGGAATTGATATCTTTTATCACCTGACACTAAAAGGGGTCAGGCTCGCGAGCGTACCTCCTGATGTGTCATTGAGTGTCATGGACAAGGACACATACATTCGAGCCTTTATAAGGTCTGCTGCTGCAATTGTTCTAGTAGTCGACTTATTTAATGACGACTCCTGGAAATACGTCGAGACACTGAAGGGTTTCTCGGAAGGGCAACCCATACTGCTTGTGGCTTGTAACTACACACGGGACGACTGGCAGACTCTTGCAAGTCTAGCATACGAGTACGCTAATGGACGTGGGTGGGACTTCACCATGAGCTACGACATGGATTCCGCATTCTTCAGATTAATGAGAAAAATGCATGCCCGGCCCCCGTCAGGAGCTCATAGCTCGGGCACAGCACGGTCTCGTTTCGAGGTGTAGCGGATCTACGACATCCTATCACACGAGTCTTCTGGCCGAGTCGAATCGATCTCCCATGGGATAGGCCAACTACTTTCCGTCTTTCCAAGAATACCTCCGGAACATAGTATATGGGAGTGGCTGCCAAGAACACCAGATGTTGTGTCTCGATACAATTATGAGGTTGCTTTTTTTACACGATATGTTATAACTCCTGCAAATTACGTTGCAGATGCACGCGGTCTATTCTAGCTGAATAAGTGGGACAAATCATGTAGCAGCAGGTATTGCCAGAAGCTATCGACGCTTGTTACTTCCCACAATGATCAAAATATCTCAGAGAAAGATCCAAGCCAATAGTAGAGCCTCTTTTCATTACTGTTTTAGATGTATCCACCACTCTAGGACATCCAACTCATAAGGCCGAAAACCTAGTCCTAGTAGGTATTTGTGAGTTAGGGGTTATTCCATCGACTACTGCTGTGTCCAGAGCAAGCAAGTGGTATGACATGTTATCCATATGCACAGCTAGATAGCTACACGTATCCTGCAGGAGCTCAACCTCCTCACTGGTATCAGTCTTCGCTTTAAAGTCCGATTCAGGCAATGTACTTAGTAACTACTATAGTTTTGCCACAGAGGCCGCTCTCATTTTATGCAATGTAATTTCGTATGCACTTTGTAATAGTGTCTTTGGCAGCGTGATATCAATACAAATGAAAATTAGTCTCCCGTAAGGTATCTATAACTCTACCAAATCCATTAGATAAAATGCCATGACAGAATATGACAATGTGGCAGAATCTGGTAGCCGGCCTGATTGGTCTCAATAAAAATTAACACAAATCTCCCGGCGTCCCGGGAAGCAGTACACAATCTTGGAGATTGTGGGATTCTTGGCATGATTTTAATCTCTTTCTCTGCAGCCTGGAAAATACTCTACAGGTTGAAGCACCGAAAGTGGTAATCACCCTCCGGCTCTCCTCATTGCTACTCATTTACCAACTATCAGGTTTCCAGGGAAGCCCACACATACATTCAAGGGATTATTCATTCATCTGAGACAGGGGGTGGCCTGATCCCCTTGTAATGTATTTGATGCGGTCCATCTACAGATAGTCATCGACATGTGCGCTAGACGTATCTACAAGAAATCATAGACGGCAGCTAAGGAATCGTGCCGCGCCTTCGGTACGTCTCACCATGAGAAAGCTAGACCTATAGTAGCATCTTTTGTCTCGGTTCTTCTAAAGTGAGAATCTTAGTCTCTCCTATCATGGCAGCTATCATTCAGTAGCAAGGATTAAAGAGAGTTTTAGGTATATCAAAGGGGTTTGATTGTATGCCAATTTTGGGTTTTACTCTTACTACAAAAGACATAAGCAAGATCGATGCAGTATGAGGCGTTCTGGAAATAATAATGTACCTATTTGAAATATAGCTCATAGTGTGGCCTATCTGGCGAATTGCTATTTGTCTATATGTTGCGCAAGTGAAAACAACTGTATGGCCTAATTGGAAGAAGCAACCTATGCAACATTCGATCCGTCAGAAGCTAAGAAAATCTTCCTATCTTTTCACAGTACATTAAATACATCATTTATAGGGATTATTCACGACTAAGCCTTTGGAAAAGAATTGATTTTCGTCTAAATAATAATTGACGCTACAGAAACGATAACAAGTATTTCCTATATTTCCTCTCCTACACCTAAAGGTGGCCATGTTCTGTTTCACGATTTTTTGGTGTGCGCGGCTCTACACTCGCATCTGAGACAGAATACGTACTCGCTACGCATCAACGGCGATCACAGCTTTGTCCAATTACATAATCGGTTAAATCCTGCATGTTGAGATCGGTCCATTCTTTGTATTGTATCTAAATTGAAGGTAGTGAGATAAGTAATAGTGATAAGTGTACATAAAGCTATAGGATTATTTCGTCCATGTTGCACTATCTTCTACCAATAATCCCGCGAACTTGAACGGTAGTAGCTCTTTCCGCCCCTTCAACACATGATATATTGTGCTTCTAACGTAAAGGAACTCAACGGCAACAATTTGCGCGCTTGAGTGACAGAGAAGCATCAGGGATTGGACGGAGATCTACGTCAGAACATGTATATCTCAGCGTAAAGAGGCAAATGCGAGGCTTCACCAGTGGAGTCATCGATCGTACTACTCAAGAAGACGAGGATCACATCACAGTTGCATGATGCTTCCAGTTGCAACTATTGGCGAGATTAGGCGGCGGAAGGAATCACAATCCCGAGACCAAGTGACACTAACGAGTCCGTCAGTACGTGCCGAGATCAATGGCTGCCACGCCGTCATTCTCTCACCCAATCCTCCCACCTAGGTGTAGCCGGGATGGCCCATACCATCTGCAAAGCCCGGCCTAGCCCGTCTAACACAAACTCAAGCAAGGGATGGTGCTTCGCACAAACTAATCCTCAATCGAATGTAAACGAGATATCTCTCTCATGTTACATCGATAGAATCGATGATCCGTCAATTCGTACCCGGTACTATCCCCAGAGTATATCATAGATATCTTTTGGAGGGCAACGCGTCCGACGTAACAGTCGACCTAGAGCAGTATCATGGACCATATTGACCAGATATGGAATCGAGAGACAACCTCACACAAATTGGAAATATGGCACAATATGGTGCATCATATTACAGAAGGGATTTTGACCACAAGAGATATTCGTTTGACAAACCACAGCGCGAGTTGTGCACCGAGTTGGCCGCTCGTTCCGTTCCCAACACACATTTCCTCTTGAATCTGTATTCACGTAGTCAGGACTTCGCGTATCTATATATTGGCGCCAATATCAGTTCTTATGAATCTCGATTTTCTGTTCAACAAGAGAAATTGCTTTCAAAAAACGCTCTTCTGTTTTTTATCGTCCATTGTTTCGCATCCGCGAATCCTCAGTATAACAGGATTATCTGAATACTTTCCACAAAGCCACAATTAGCGGACATCTCTTACTGTCCCAAGCCCTCTGAAAGAGCGCGTATCATTCATATACAATAGCCGTCAAGTATAACGAAATGCCGTACAAGTACCGTGCCTGCCCTAAGCGATGCTCGTTGCCGACCATCCAAGAAGAACCCACCCCTGTGCCAGGTTTATCCAGATCGTCACCGGGGCGAATCATTACAGACGAAGCATCCCGCAATGCAATGCCCACCCCGTTACTAATACCACGAAGAAACTCTTCATCTGATGCAACACCTATAACTTCGACCTGGGGTACTATTTCACCCCGCTCTTTAATCGATGATGATGAGTGTGCTATTATAGATGATAGCGATGAAGAAGAGTTCGGGCCTCCGAACTCTCTGGAGCCCCTGACCTTTCCCCGATCTCCCCCTAAGCTCCCCCACAGCCTCTCTCTACTCGCGCTGATGCTCTCCAATGTGAAGGAGTTGGCAAAGCGTCCACGATATCCTTCAACCCCTGTAGAGGGGGCTTTCAGCGACTCCGACTCTGAGTCGGGAGACTACTTGGAGATGTCCTCTCGTGGACGCAGAGTTCGCCAGCGCTTGAACGAACCTTCCCGTTCCAGCTCACAAGACAACGCCTCCAGTTCTCACCATCCTGAGGAGACAAGTCAAAGCAATGCCGAGGCTGAAGAGCGTAATGTTGAAGTTAACGAAGAGATGGAGCTTGATGAGGATGCCATTGAGATTAGAGATTGTCTCAAATTGATCAAGCAAACCAACCAATCAAATATTACGATCAACGGTGGCGAAGCCACCGTTAAAGATGACAAAGTATTCTGGGATGGCTTCATGGAGAATCATGGTGGGTATAACGCACAAGGATGGTGATTTTTGCGCATAACAGATGGATACAGGCGTTTAATTGCTTCTTGTTGCTACGCTATGGATTCTTACTAGTCGGTACTTCATATGCCTAATTTCTAGTGCGGTTTTCACATGGAGAATGTTCCTTAACTTGATATTCAGGCGTTTTCGCTTTCTCAGGCTAGGCGTCGGTACATATAGCGGGACCTAATACACATGGTTGAAATTATTTCGTACATTCTATCGCTTATCCTAAGCAGTGATAATTTCTAGGACACTAAGATAGGGTACCAATCGAGCTGTCCTGGCTGCTTCGTTCACTGGCCCATCCGTAACACAAACTTGATCTTTCTCCCACGTGACGCTACGACATTCGCCACGGGCATCGACCATTACCGAAATCTCGCAGGTTCCCTAGCTTTCGTATACCATCTGGAGCTTACGACTATACTGAGTGTGTCCTGTCGCCATATTGGTCTGAAAGATGATGTGTGGCGAGAGGATACGACATTAGGCCATCTTTGGCCATTTTTGGCCACCGGTCGCACCGGATTCTCTACACCAAAACAAGTTCCTACATACTGACGATCTAGAATCGCCTGTACCAACGAGTGCGAAGCGATGACAAATATCTTTAACGGTCCTACCAAGAAGGTGTAACCCTCCCCGACAGCGACGGTAGCAGAACGTCAATTCAAATCCAAAGAAATTCATGATTAATTGCTATTGAATATTTTGGAATTCGTATATACGTTTTTCTCTATTTAGAATACATAGAGGTATGGGCGAGTGTGTGAAGAAATGTTAGAAGAAAAAGTTTATACGGATATCTAGGAAAAAGCTAGCCACTGAAGCTATACCCATACGCCCTTAGTTAAGAATAGTTGCTGTGTTCACGAGTCACAAATATGGAATTTCTTCAGTCAGTCGGATCGGCGCCCCCCTTTAATCCACTCTGGCTATCTGTTTGGAGATTCACAGACCACCTGCGAACAACTCTGCGTATCCTAGTTAAAGAAACGGTTTTTACCCTGTTGAGTGGCTATTTTCCGAGATCGTTGGGATCACAGCATTCTTTGCTTTTCTATTTCAGCGTTATTCCTATAGGCTGAGAGTCGAGGTTGGCCAAGCACCAAAGGTTAGGGCCGAAAGCCGCCCGGGCGCAAGACTCTTGTTAGCTAGGCGGCACCGAATCCATAGATAGCTACTCAAACTAAAACAAGGCTCTTGTTGTAATCATGACACATGTCCTGGTTTTGGCGCCTGGGTCAACACAAACATAGCGGTGAATCTATCTAGACAACGTCGTTCTGTGATAGGTAGCAAAACTCCCCCAGTGCTTGAGCTTTCTCACGAGACAACGATACCAAGTCGGAAACAACGAGAGCTACAGAGCACAGATGAGTAGGAATCGTGACACGTGGAATGGGAGAGGGCCTCTTGTACCCTTTTCAAGTTGAATGAGCAATATCTTTCAGAACAAAGCCAAGAAAACTCATAGCACAAAGTGGACTGAAACAGTGCTGATGTCGTGGCTAGTGAATGGTTAACAGTGACTGTTGGCTGGAATCCTCTATACATTCACGTGTACAACTAAATTTGCGTAGGTCCTGGTCATGTGTATTCTCTGTGTTAGAGCTCACCACGAGTTAGCTCAAGAGGACAAACCTTCATGGCCTGGATTCACGAGCGCATCCAGCCGCCGTTATTTGGCCGACACAGTGTTGATCAGGGTAAGCCGGCGTTCTTTCTCTGGTCACAAGACAATGATGGCTAGCCATAGGTCAAGGAGTTACATCAATTTCAAAGACCGAAAATACTACCATGGAACCCCTCACGGCCGTTGTCTGTGCCAATAGTTTTGTTCGTGGATACAATGAGGCAATCACCGAGCATGGGGTGATGATGGAGAATGGTGTTCCTTGGTAGTGGAGGCTTTGTACTTTGGTGTTTCTAGCTGCTCCTTGGTTAGATTTGCTAGCAGGTAGGCGAATCCCGACGTTCTGAGGTACCAGCCAGTGCTTTGCTAGCACACGTGCTAGCATAGACAAACGTTTACGCTTGAGGTGTAGATTCCACAGAAGCTTGTGGGCGATATGAGAAGCGTATCAGCACCGAGAGACCGCACTTCTCGAAGCACAGGGTAGCTTATGGTTTGCAAAGCTGGCTGCACATGGCCTGACTCTCGACTTGTCTATGTTACGTTCGTCAATGTGCACTTGACAAGCTTGCGTGTCAAAGTAGGTGTCAGAGTAACTGGAGCGACCCGGCGGTATCCCTGGCCTGGCCTTAGGGGGTCATCATACCTTAGAGGGAACAGGACCTTGATTAACCACGATTCACCTTTACCCACTTTATTCCTCCTTGTTTGGATGCTGCCATATCACAACTATGACACAAGGTAAAGCATTGTACTATGGACCGTTCGCAAAGTCAGCCCATTCCGTTCTGACCAAGCCGACCGGCAAGTCAGGAGGGCAAGTCAGGAGGGCACCAGACGCGATAAGAAACCACCGATACTAGCAGTCGCGAAACTTCCTTAAGCCATGGATCCGGCACGTCCTAGAGAATCAAAACACCGCAAGACTACTTGTTCTTTCTCTCGCAATAACTCAATCTCCAATCTCTATCTATCTGCTCAGGTAAGTACTAAATGCGTTCTCTCTCTTACACACCTTCTGTCATCTTCGCACTTCCTCCTCCCGCCTCCGCTAGCAGGCATCTATGTACCCCGCGTGTATCTCGACCGACAGGTACGAATACAGTCTAATCTATCGTGATAGAGGACAACAGCTTGTCTGGAGCGTAACTCCGACCGAGACAACGAAAGCAAAACCATGTCTCGCACTTACGCCCGGCCCCAACATTCACATCGGAGACATACTCGACGAACCGAGCACACTTGTTCTGATCAACAGAACACTGCCCCTAAGCAGACACCATACCCAGGGTGCTGGGCTGACACCATATCTTCAATACGGATAATCTTATGGCTGACCCTTCTGCCAATAGTCCTTATACAGGAGGCTCGCCTGCAAGCCAACTCCAACAGTTCTTGCTAGACAACAAAGACATCGGCGGACTCGAAGACCCGAACATAAGAGCAGCGTAAGATACCATACTCAAACACTATATCCCTACTGCATTCAGTTTCATAGGGGCTTCTGCAGCCGGCTGACCACACCTTCGCAGGCCATCTACCCCTGTGAATCATTCCTTCGACGGCGGTAACGACTTTGCGGGCGGTTCGAACATTATAAGCAATATAGCCGACGTCCAGTTCGTTGAGCAGCCACAATCACAACACATTCCAAACCCAGCAAGCATGTTTCGATCTTATCCTCATGATGTGACAGTCACCCCTGGGGAAAAGGCACAGGTTAACCAACGCCTCTTCCCGCCCCTAATTCTCAGTGCCCCTCCACAATGGATCAACGACTACTATACAGTAGTCCCAGTGCGACTGGACGGTGAAGGAACGGGTCTTCCGTCTCTCGCCAACAGTACCTTTCTCGAAGAAGGCAAGGCATTCGTAGTCTTCTCGGAAATTGTCCTACCGACACCGGGCGTATGGACTCTCTTTGTCCGAGGGATGGACCTCACCAGGGATAATGCCAGGGGCCAATATCGAGGCCAGCATGCGTTAGTGGAGGCTGTTAGCGGAGGCTAGTTAGAAATCTATCGCAATCTCTACCACTAGTAAGTATCACACACTATTACTTTGGATCCTAGAAGTTCTAACGCTTTCTGAAGCAGTTCACTCATTACGGTTCTATTTATTGGATTTGAAGGTTTTCGGTCTTACAGCGGCTCAGCACAATTTCAGAGATAGTATTTGGAGAGCAGAAGCAGGGCTGACAGGATATCTTGAGGACTATGAAATTGATCAACAGTTGGAGGGGAGGACGTGGAAGACATGGACACTCTTTTGATGGGCACAAAGGCTTCCACGAAACAGCTGGAGAAAATGAACCTTCATTATTTGTTTCCCTTTTGTTATTTGCGCTTCTAGTGGACCTTCTCTATTATCCTCAAGATATTTACAATCGTTTAAGCATGAGCAGCATCGAAACTTCAACGGAATAAGACATTCTTACCGCTACGGTTCCTAATGTGATGCTTGAACACTAGCTTCAACTTCAATGTGTTAATGTCTGGTTCTAAGTATAGTGTCTACTACAGGTACTTCGTTCATTTCCGTGGTCTGTGGTTTTTTCGGCATTCTCAAACAGCTTTCATTTTGAAGCAATCGCGATAGCTATGCTAATATCGTATCAGGGAATTTATTATTATTCTCAAGAGCATCAGAGGAGTCTTTTCAGCAAGTTCATCATTAGAGCATCGCAAAATTCATCACATACAATTCACAAGGCATTCTGCGCGAATACGAAGTCATCCAGCAGTTTATAGTAGAATAATTCTATCAAGGGTGTTTAGTATCATATTTGATACCAGACCTGTGTCTGCGTGGTGATATCTTGCTTCTCCAAAAGGATGCTGGCCCCTCATCTGCACCTTTACCTTTACTTCCGCAGCCAATATCTAGAAAACTCGATCAACGTGGGATATCAGAGTCAGGGTTACGAAAATATGCCTGTAGGGTATATAGTTCAAGACATAAGTAAATAGCATCAGCTGGGAACAATGCTGTAGAGATTCCTGCTGCAATAACAATGATCTTCATCGACCCTTATTGTCGATGTCTGAGCGAGATCTTGGTAGTGAGTACATCTTAGTGGGATTTTCTTTCTATTCAGTCTATACCATGACGTTTTGATCCAACTGCGCCAAAACTATCACCCTTAGGCTTTCAACATAAGAAAATTCATTTCGAAGTCGTTTTGGACATTGTATAGCAGGTCGCAAGATTCATGATAACTCAATCTTTGTACGGTGCCTCAACATGCCTCAGTGCAGCTCCACTGGCTCCCTAACTGCCGTTAACTCACCCGGCTCTCTATTAGCACTCATTTCGTGTACACCTCTTTGCTCTTCTAATTCGTGCCCCAACCTTGGCCCACTTAGCTTCCTCTCCGTATCGACCGACTCTTGTGCGCTCGACGGAGAAATGGAAGCACACCCTTTGCGTTTCCTCACGCGGTATATGGCGGCTGTACCCAGTAAGAATACAAGCACGCCGAGTACAGTTCCAACACCTATCGCCGCCCTAGCGGCTGTGCCGAGACCCGTCTGGGTAACAGTACCGGACGAGGGTGGGCTAGGGTCTTGAGTTTCCAATGTAATCGTTTTCGTTATCGGTCGCACGGATCCAGAGCTTTCGGGCGTACTCTCGGTGCCGATTGTTGGAGTCTTCATCTGCGTGGCGGTGACGTCTGGATTCGTCGATGCTATGGTCCACTCAGCATCAGTTGCGGCCCTTCGTACCTGGACACCGATGGCGTAGGCGATCTCGCCGGCTTCGATCAAAGTGGTCGTTGTGCCCATGCCTTCAGACCACCCATCGTAATAGGCCATAACGTCGCCGATGTACGAGCTGTCCGATCTAAGGATTGACTGGCAAGCATCACCGTCTGACCGGCTCAAGCGACATGTGAAGCCACTATTTTACACAATAGCATACGCGTACATTAGTACAAGTTGTTCAAACTTGGTGCTCCTTTCTTATCTTTTGCCAACGTGGCTGTTGTTGCTCCCTTTGATGCTCGTCCATACGCTCCGGCTTCCAATCCCCACCGATTGATCTAGACCAACGTACCTGGGACAACATGTAGCAACAGTAGTGCCGGGTCCTCCTGTAGTTGTATTGCAGGCATAAGTGTAACCATCTTGACATACACCGGGTGAGTAGTAGTATCCGTTGAGAGCCGTAAAGTTTGATGGGAAGCAATCCTCGAAAATATTGGCCTGCTCCAGCCAGAAGCTTGAGAAATCCGTAGCGCCGCGTATAGACTTGCAGGATATACTGCTAATAGCTGTGTAGGTGGTAGTGAGGGACCCTAGGTTCGCCATATCGAGATCTTGAGCGTGGGTTACGGATAGTTATGGGGAGTTAAGCGAACGTGATCATGAGAATGTTGGCCCGGTTGTTTAATACCGCAAGATTTCATGAGCAAGCATCAAAAATAGCTCTATCCGGGTGGGGGTAAGGGTTTCACGTCATTACACAGTCGAGAATACGTCGTAACTGCGACCCTACATGAAGGATATGTTTTATGTTGAAGATGGGAACGGTAGCTATGGCCATCAAACGCTGATTAGGGGCGAAAAGCACTGATCTCTAGACTCTTCCAAGGTTGCAATGCATGCCTATGTAGATGAAGAAGGCTTGCAACTAAACGACTAAGCCAATCCTTACAGCTGTAGTTTGAATTTTCCTGGCCCCCAGGTAACAATCATGTGTCTCACGCCACAGAAAGATAGCGCTGGTACAAATTTACTATATTTCAGGTATCTCAAAAAGTAGTTTGAATGCAATCGACTTTGAATTCACGCCGAACGATGAATATAGGACGTAAAGAGTAATCAGCTTAGTGAGTGCCATTTCATAATCATAAAACCAGACACGCAGATATGATATACATATAAGAGCAGCCTCCAATCCGTAGTAGACGTTCACCTGAAATCAGGTGCAGCCAGCTGCATTGTAACCTATCAATTTCTGCTTAGTCGCACGAATCCTGACATCAATCCATCATGAAGCTTCTTCCGCCTATCTATAATTTGGCTACTAAGCAATCCTTCTATTCATTAATGATACAGTGGCTGGAACTTAGGTGTAGTATTATCGTGAAAGCGTATGACATTCGACCTTGGCCGTTTTTTAACCGTCTTCGTTGTGTTCAAACAAATAAATGCAAGGACACATCACGCGTTTTATAGCGTAGCAACGCATTGAAATAAAGTATAATCTCTCAAGTATGGCGACTAATTATAACGCTTCTAAGGATCATATAATATGTATGAAATCGTCTATCAAATTATTGTAGTTGTGCGGTAGGCGTACCAGTTTACTTGTTACGACTTTTACTTCCTCT